>JAJPUD010019085.1:25000-27216 GCA_023553655.1 Myrmecobius fasciatus
GCATGGGCCCTGCCATCCCTCAATTCAAATGTTCTTAAAATTGGATTATAGCATGCTTGCTTGATTTTTTTTCTTTAGATAATTCAATAAATTCCCTCAATATCACCCATATCCTTCTACCAACTCATTAGTTCTTTGGAAATTTTTACATGTTATATTAATCATAAATCTTTCTGTTCCCCAAAGTGTCCTATAATTTTTTGCTAACTCCTTGCTACTATCAAACTTCATCTATAAACTCTCGAAGAGGTAGAGAGAGAATATTAAAAATTTTCCAAAATATCTAGTATTTTGTGCATGTGTGCATGCGTGCATGCGTGTGTGTGTGTGTGTGTGTGTGTGTATGTGTGTGTTTTCCTCAAGGAACAGACTACACATTTGCATTAATAAATTTCTATTTTCGAGCTCAAAAGAAATTGCAGAACAAAAAGCAGATGTGTACGTTGAATTCTTTCAAATTAAATTTCCAAAAGCAGAAACTATTCTAGCTCAAGATCAAAGGCACTAAAACACAATCTCCTCCCCCTTCCGATATAATTACAGAGATTTCATTTCTTTTGTTACAATAAGCACAACAGGTAAATCTTAAACCTGAAGGATAATGATCAGGTGTTACAGCACAGCTATACTGTGTTGCAGAATCCCTCTCTTCGGTACTCCTGCTGTTTAAACTACCACTTTACAGGAGGATGGGAAATGCCTAGCTGTTCTTCTACATTTTATTCTTAGAAATTTGTTTCCTTCCCAACATCAAGGAAAAGTATAATAAGTCTAAGAACAACCACCTTATTGAATGATTCTGCCAAAAGGTAAAAATTTCTATTCTATAATACACATTAGGAGAATTATGAAATGTCATCATCTAATAGACAAATAACCACAATGTTCTAGAAAAAGATGAGTATAAAAGATGAAATGTCCAAGATACATAAAATACTAGTAACTAAGAAAAAATGTTTTGTTTTTAATCATTAAAATTACCTATTTCTTTTAAGAATACAAGAAGTTATGAAATGGGTTTTAGCCAAATCCCACAAAAATAGAAGACATTTTTGGAGGGCAAGAGCACATGAATACCCCCTGGGCTTAGACCTCCTTGAGAGTAACTGCTTTCCCCCCTATTACATATGTATTTCTAACTCCCTTTTAAAATTCCTGATACCTCATTTCATCCTTTGCTGCCCATAGGCATCTGTTCCCCTTTAATTATTTGCCATTTAGAAAAACTCTGCTTAAATTCCTTGTGCATCTGTCCTTTAGTATATGTTTGTGATGCTCCAATTTGGTACTTGATACCAGAGCAGTCATCTTTAAGTAAGAGAACTTTACCATCTCAGGGGGGAAAAAATGTTTCAACAGACCATTCTCTTCAAATGGTATGTAGAAAGTAAAATAAATATATAACTTTCTTTGCAAACCCTACTTTATATCAACACTCACCCAAGCTTTTTACAAAGTCTCAATAAACCTTTTAGAAATAATGTGTGTTAATAGTTACACTGTGGCTAAAAACACAGGCTTTGTATTCCCAATTTTTAAGTAGCTAAAATCTTACTGCTTCCAAAATATCATTTACTGTCTACAAAGTTAGATAAGATATAATGGATAATGGATTAATTATAATATAGATAGTGGGTGATTTGGAGGGGAAGAGTGTTACTTCTAGTTGGGGAAGGTGAAGATCAAGAAAAGCTACATTTGGAAGATGAAGAAGAATTTGAATGGAATAAGGATATTTAAAGAGGTGGAGATAAACAAGGTATGATTCCCAAGTGTAGATTATATAGTTAAAAGATGGAGTCAGTATAAAAAGAACTGAGAAAAAGATAATCTGGCTGACCCATAACAAGAGTCCTAGTGAGATCTGTACTTTATTTAAAAAAAAAGACTAGAAGTTTTCTTAACATACTTTGGAGTGTGGAGAGAGTAGAAGCAAGGAGACCAATTAGAAAATAATTGCAATCATCCAGAAAAGAGGGCCTGAACTAGGGTTGTGACTATGTAAGTACAGCAAAAAGAAAAGATGAGAGAGATGTTGTGTGGCCAGAAACAACAGGATGGGGTAAGTTACTAAATATGTGAATTGAGGAAGAATAAATAGTCAAGAATAATGCTGAGGTTGCCAATAAAGGTGACAAGAAGAAAGACAGAAATAAAGTGCCATAGCCTTTTTTGTAGTGGCAAGAAACTGGAAATTGAAAAGATGCCC
This sequence comes from Myrmecobius fasciatus, assembly GCA_023553655.1. NCBI lineage: Eukaryota > Metazoa > Chordata > Mammalia > Dasyuromorphia > Myrmecobiidae > Myrmecobius > Myrmecobius fasciatus. Next base: position 27,210 of record JAJPUD010019085.1, read on the forward strand.
ATCAATT
>JAJPUD010019086.1:0-14387 GCA_023553655.1 Myrmecobius fasciatus
TAGTATTGCCATCTTTATTATATTCGCTCGACCTATCCAAGAGCACTTGATGTTTTTCCAATTGTTTAGATCTGACTTTATTTGTGTGGAGAGTGTTTTGTAGTTTTGCTCATATAGATCCTGACTTTCCCTTGGCAGATATATTCCCAAATATTTTATACTATCGATAGTTATTTTGAATGGAATTTCTCTTTGTATCTCTTGCTGTTGCATTTTGTTGGTGATGTATAAAAATGCTGATGATTTATGTGGATTTATTTTGTATCCTGCAACTTTGCTAAAGTTGTGGATTAATTCTAATAGTTTTTTAGTTGATTCTCTAGGGTTCTCTAAGTAGACCATCATATCATTTGCAAAGAGTGATAATTTGGTTTCCTCATGACCTACTCTAATTCCTTTAATCTCTTTTTCTTGTCTTATTGCCAAGGCAAGAGATGCATTTATAGCAAAAAACAGCAAAAACTGAAAAAAATTTTACAGCAAATTTATCTGGTAAAAGACTCATATCTTAAGTAAAAAGAGAAATGAGCCAAATTTATAATTTATTGTCTATCTATCTATCTATCTATCTATCTATCTATCTATCTATCTATCTAAACCATTTTCCAGTTAATAAATGGTAAAAATATATGAAGAGGTAGTTTCTGGAAGAAGAAATCAAAAATATCAATAGTCAATTGAGAAAATGTTCTAAATGCCTAGTGATCAGAGAAATGCAAATGAAAGTTACCCTGAGATATAATTTCTATACCAATCAGATTGATTAATATAATAGACAAAGGAAAATGTCAACTGATCTTGGGGGTATGGAAAAATTGGAACATTAGTACATTTTTATTATATTTGTAAGTCAATGAACATTATATTTGTATGTCAATCCAACCTTTCTGGAAAACAAAATCTTTGACTAAGAAATATTACCACTAGATGGGTGTCCCAAAAAAGATTTTTTAAAAAGAGAGAAATAGACAGTTTTGTACAAAATATTCATAGAAACTCTTTTTTGGTGGAAAAGAATTGAAAACATAGCATGCCAATTAATTGGGGAATGACTCAATCAATTGTTTACTATGATGGTCACTTAGAGCTCTTATGCAAGAAATTATGAGCAAAATGGTTCCAGAATATTCTAGACAGAGACTTATTTTATAAAGTAATGGAAAGTGAAGTTAAGCAAACTAAAAGAATATTCACAGTAAAAACAATACAGAAACAATGATAAACTGTGAAAAAATACTCTGATACAGGGGAAAAAATATCCAATACAGTGTCACAAAACCCATAATGGAAAATTCCATATTGTTCCAGAAAGAAAACTAATAAGCTCTGAACACACATTGAAGCACCTCTTTTGTCATTTTTCTTTTTTTTCTGTGTAACATCTAATATGGAAATGTGTTTTGCATGATTTCACATTTTATAATCAACATCAAATTGCTTGCTTTCTCAGAGAAGAGTGAAAGGTATGAGGAAGGAAGAATCTGAATTATCTTTTGATATCTGGAATTCAAATGATTTAAATATTAATTTTTGTCACTTTTATGGAAAATTTTTATATTGAAATAAACATATATATGTACATATATGCACATGTGTATATACTTATATGATTAAGAAAGTAGAATCTATTAAATCCTTGAGTTACCAAGAATGGAAAAAAAATGAATATGTGGAAAATCCCTTTGAAATAACAACTCACTTAGAATATAAATCAGGAGAGATAATTTAAATATCATTGAACTGCCTGAAATCCATAATCAGAAAAATATTAGTCATAATAACTTTTAAAAAGTATAAAGGAATACTGAATAGGTATCTTAGAATCACAGGGCAAATGAAAAGTTGAAAAAAATCGTCTGATAATCTTCAGAAAGAGATTCAAAATAAGAAAAAATCACAGTAATAACATAGCTACAGTTATTGGGTCAAAGAAAAAAATGTTTCAAGCAGTCAGAAATTTAAGAAATTCAAAAGCTATGGTCCTATACTCAGGATTATACAAGATGTAGCAGCTGCAACCTAAAAGAAATTTCTGAAAAAAAGAAACCTTGGAATATGAAATTCTAGGACACAAAAATCTTAGATTATAATCAAAAATATATATTTTTTCTTATTAGAATTTCATTCAATAAAAATATTTTTGAGAGCAGCCAGATAGTTTCCTCTTTTTTATGATTTCTTTTGGATACAAAACTAAAAATGGTCTTTTTGAATCAAAAGGTATGCTGTTTTATAGTCTTTAGTTATTAATTGCTCTTTAAAGTATATGCTTCAGTTCACAACTCCACCAACAATGCATCAATGACCCATTTTACCTACATCCACTGCAATATTTAACATTAACTTCTCCTGTTATTTTAATCAATCTGATAGTTATGAAATGGTACCTCAGAATTACTTTAATTTGCATTTCTCTAATCAGAGGTGATTGAGAGTATTCTTTTCATATGACTATAGATAGCTTTAATTTCTTCATATGAATACAGTCTGTTAATGTCTTTTGACTATCAATTGGGAAAAGACTTTTATTCTTATAAATTTGACTCTGTTCTCTATATATTTGAAAAGTGAGACCTTTACCAAAAAACCAAACCAAACCAAACAAAACAAAACAAAACAAAAAAACAAAACAAAACAAAACAAAAAACCTAACTGGAAATATTGCTTCTCAGCTTTCTATTTTCCATCTAATTTTGGTTTCATTGTCTTTGTGCAAAACTTTTTTTTAATTTAATGCAAGCAAAATTATCCATTTTGGACTTCATAATATTCTCTATTTCTTGTTTGGTTATGAATTTCTCCCTTCTCCCAAGAGCAAACAGATAAATTATTCCTTGCTTTCTTAATTTGCTGACAATAGCACTTTTAATGCTTAAATCATGTGCTATGTTTTAACTTATTTTGGTGTACAGGCTGAGATTTTTAGTCTATGCTCAGTTTCTGCCATAATAACCCTTCACAGAAGGATGTATCGGACAATGAATCCTTATCACAGAAGTTGGAGACTTTGGGTTTATCAAATAGTAGATTACTATATTCTTTTAGTTCTCTGTCTTGTGTAACTAAACCTTTCTACTGATTGACCTTTGTATTTTAGAGGGTTTTTTTTTTATTTTTTAGCCAGTACCAATTGGTTTTGAGGATTTCTATTCTATTATATAATATTTAGATCTGGTAGAACTGGGCCACCTTTTTTTTGCTTTTTTTTATTAATTATATCAGGATTCCTGACATTTTGCTACTCCAAATGAACTTTGCTATTATTTTTCTAGTTTTGTAAAATAATTTTAGTAGTTTAATTAGCATGGCATGAAATAAGTAAATAAACTTAGGTAGAATTCTCATTTTGAAATCATATTTCAAGATGCGATTTTCTGTTTAGTTTTGGTCTTTTCATCAGAAATTATTGAAAGTGCTCTATTCTTTTTTCCAAGCTGTTGACTCTGTTTTTTTCATAATCCTTCTACATAACTCTAATTTCTTTTTCCAATTTTTCTACTATATGTCTCATTTGATTTTCAAACACTTTTTTATCCACTCCAAAAGGATTTGAAGAACATGAGACCAATTAAATTTTCTTTGAGACTTTACATGTTGGTATTTTGACATTGTTATTCTCAGCTGAGCTTACATGTCACCATAGTAGTTTTCTATGGTCAGAGTTTTTTTTCCCTTTCTTTTTTGCTTATTTTTAAAAATTGTACTCAGCTTCCAAGACACAGTGGGATACTGTCTTAAAATTATTGTGCTAGGGTACAGGGATCTGATATCTGGATTAACATACTGAAGCCACCCAGTCTAGTCATGCCAATTGTGCAGGGGTTCTGAAGATGGCAATTTGTCTTCTTTCAGTGGAGTTTGATGCCCCAAAGCTGGTCTGCAGTGTCACTGGCCTGCTGAATCAGAACTGAGGATTCTCAGTTCCTGATCTGTGTTGTGGCTAATAAGCTACCACTTACTTGTCTACAACCCACTAGTGCTAACCTTTGCTTCCCTCTTACTCATCTGAAACAGATTTTTCCTAAAGTCCATCTAAGTTATCTTAAACTGAAAATTTGTCTCTTTCTGTTCATTTCTGGTTCTGTCTGTTCAGAAATTATTTAGAGATTTACTTGAATGTTGTTTTCCAGGGAAACAAGAAAGAACTCAGGCAGCTTCATGCAGTCTCTGTCATCTTTCTATGTTAAAAAAAATAAACTATTGATTAATTTGGTTAACAAAAAAGAACTAAGAACACCAAGTTACTATTATCAAAAACAAATAGTTGATTTACAAACAAATGAGTATAAAATAAAATAAAATGTTAAGAGCTATTTTGCCCAATTTTATTCAAGAAATATGGATTGCTTGTAGGTAGACCAAGACAATATAATAATATTTCAATACTACTTAAATTAATTTACCTATTGAGTCCCACAACAACCAAAGTACCAAACTATTATTCTGTGGAGCTAAAATATGGAACAAATAGTTATGACTATTGTGAGAATCAATGAAAAAAGTGGGGGGAAAAGTGAACTTAATGGTAACAGATCATAAATTATGCTACAGACCTATAGCTATCAAAATAATCCAAGAATAGGTAAGAAATAGAGTGGTTTTCCAATGCACAAAGTTAAGTACACAATATTCAGGAAAAATTCATACAATCATCATGTCTTTTTTTTAAATAGCCCAATATTTCATTATTAATAAGAAGCTTACTATTTTACGAACAAAACAAAACAAAACTACTGGGAAATTGGTAAATAGTCTTTTAGGAAGTAGGAATAATATAACATTTCACATTACATACAAAGATTTGCTAAAAATGGATGCATAATTTAAACAAAAGATAACAGGAAAATTAATGGAGCATGGAGAAAATTTCTTTCAGATGAATGTATGGGGTGCACAATCAAATCAATTTAAAAATAAAGAGGTTTTGGGAAAGTAAAATAAATATTTTATTATCTACAAGTTTAAGAGGATCTTGCATACACAAAATCCCAATGTAGCTAAAATTAGAAGAAAAGCAGGAAACTGGAGAATGTACAGAAATTTCTATGGGGGGAAAAGTTTGATCTCTTAAATATATATTTAAGGAATTGAGAAAAATTGATAAGAATAAGAACCATTTTCCAATTCATAAAGTGGAAATGGATCATTTTCAGAAAAAAAAAGAAATTAAACCTATTAATGGTCATGAAAAAATACTGTAAATCACAAATAATTAGAGAGATACAATTGGAAAAATCCCTGAGATATTTATTTCATATTCATTCAGGGGGAAAAAAGGACAAATATTAGAGAGGATGTGGTAAAATAAGTACCCAGATGCATGAGGTAGTTCAACAATTCTAGAAAAAAAATTGCAATGATACAAAAAAGTTATTACATTGTTCATACAGTTTGGTACAGCAATATTTCTATTAAGTCTATATACCTAGAGAGATCAAAGCAAAAGGAAAAAGATCTTTATATGCAAAACATTTATATCAATTTTGTGGGCTGTGTGTGTGTGTGTGTGTGTGTGTAGTGACAACATTAAAACTTAGGAGATTCCTATCAACTGGGAAAGGACTAAACAAGTTGTGCCATATGAATGCAATGGAATATTATCGTGCTGTAAGAAGATGGAGGTGATATTTTCAGAAAAACCTAGAAAGTCTTATATGAACTGATTGCAAGCAAAGTGAGCAGAATAATATATATAGTAATGGAAATACTGTAAAGGTAATAACTTGTTAAACACATAATAATTATGAATACACAATAATCTGCCACAATTACAAAAGTCTCACAATGAAAAATGTTACATAACTTAAACTAAACAATTTTTAATTGTTAGCCAAGATTGAAACATATTTTTTTTCTTTTTCCCCCAAATGGTGGCTAATGAGGAAATTTATCTTTCATGACTTCAAATTTTTAATACTTTTGCATTCTTGTTTTCTAAATGGGTGGGAAGGGGAGAAAATAGAAAATGACATTTTGGTACTGAAAATAATATAAAAATTAATGACAAAATTATAAAATAAACAAATAAAAGCAGCTATTCTGACTTATCTAATTGTACTTTTCATAAATATGTACTATCAAATCTGTCTTTTGCTTTTCCTTGTAACTCTAGCAGTGAGATTGTGTTGCCGCTCAGGAGTGTAACTTTATATTGTGTTTGCAATCATAAAACTTTATATAAGTGCATCAATTGAGAGCAAAGAGACAGAAAGAGAGAGCAAATGGATGATGGTCCAGTAATGGAAATTTGAAAAGTAGTAGTTATGATAAGGCTAATATAGTAAATAATGTGGCACCAACTGATCTATTTTAAAAGAAGCACCAAATGTTGGGGTTGGCTCATGTTAAGTATTCAAAATGGCCATTATCTTTGGCAAAAGTAGCTATATTTAGAAGAGGTTACAGACAAAATGAAGGGACCCAACAGACAACTAGGAAGAGTAAACATGAAATAAAGTTGGGATCACATTGAAAAGGATTTTAATACTTAATTAAGGAAAAGACAAGTTTCTTAGTAGAACTCACAAATATCTAGGAGAAAAAGAAAGAGAATGAGATTGGGGCATGCCCTTGGCTGGTAAATTAAAATCTCAAAAAGGATGTAGCACCTTAAATGAGAAGTGAGGTCTGAGAGAGGAATCATCATAAGGTATAATGCGGTTGGGATATGACACGGGCAAGGGGGAGGTAGAAAGACACTAAGAGACAGAAAGTCATTGCAGACTGACCCAAAGGAGGGCAGTAAATGTGGAATGGGACATAAGTAGATATATAGGGGAAATTTAACCTCAGGGGTTTGACATAAATTGGGATTTCTGACTGGATTACCTCAATAAAAGGTGGGACTACAGATGTAAACTGATTTCTATCAGAGCCTTCTTCCTCCCTCTCCCAAGGAACCATTTTATTAATACTTCAGTTTCTCTCTGCCAACCATAGCCACCAGGAACTCATCAGTCAAATAGGAAGAAAGCAAAGACAATTCAATGATATAGAATCCATCAAAATAGAGAATATCCATGATGATGAAGTGTGGTTGAAAGTGTCAAGAACTGAAATGAGAAATGACAAATTTAATAGATGTGCTAGAACCAGCTCTAACTGGCTTAAGAGAACTAATGAATGAATTTTCAGTGTAAATATTTATATCTCTCAAGTCAGAATTTCTATAAACAGTGCTTAATGTATTGTTTTCTTAATAGCCTACATTTTCTTGTTAATAATAATGTAGACAGATACATTTAGTATTTTTATTCATTAATTTGTTTGTTTTTATAGATAATAGAGTAGCTAAACATTAGCTAAACCCACTACGTACAGTTTCCCACCTAATTAAAACACAGAGTAATCTTTATACAGTCTAAAATTTTACTGGATGGAAATTCATTTTCACATTTTAACACAGATAAATTTAGTAATATATTATTTGTGATGAAGGTGAATTGTGAGAAACATGCTCTTTCTAGATCAAGAAATCTCTGTGACCAAGGAAACTTATACCACCCTATTGATGACAAGAGAATAAATAATGATTCCATTTTAAAAGGAACCTCTACCAACTTAGAAGTTTCCTTTAAATACATAGAATACTGATAAAATTAATCATGAAAAAATGCACTTTCCAAAGGAACAAACCAAACTTTTGGCAACAGATATGACTCTAATAATTCCTGCATACCTCTTAAGTTTATTTTCTGCCAAAGAATATCTCTGCTTAACTGTGAATTCTAAGACAGCCTAAAAAGTAATACAAATCCAACCTGCAGCATGAAATCTGTTACAATCCTGAGAATATTTGTGTAGTATAATAATATATTCCTTTTCATTTCAACCCCACTCTTCAATTTTTGACTTGCAGAAAACAAAGAAGAAATATATTCACATTTTGTTCTCTGAAGACCAAGTCTCCCTTATATATCATATGGTGGGTCAGGTTCTTCTTGGGACTCAGGCTGGGACACTCAAACAATACTTTGACTTTTAAAATGCAATAAGAAAGGGAGCTAAGTGGTGGACTGGATAGAGCACCAGCCTTGTAATGAGAAGGATTTAAGTTCAAATTCAGCTTCAGAGGTTTACTAGCCATTTTATTGTGGCCAATTCATGCAACAATATTGCCCCATCATCAAAAAAAAATAGAAAGAAATGCAAAAGATAATAGTAATGTAATGAGGTGGAGGAGAACAGTGGAAAAGTGATTTCTAAGCAAAGAAAATTTCCAGGGAAAATATATGCAAGTAGGGTTCCACAATTTGGAAGATTTTGGATTTTCATAGATCAATTTGAAGAACATCAGTTTCTGGATAAAAAGGGAAGAGATGGAACCAGACAAGTTAACAAACCACTGCTCCATACCACTCCCATTCAAAACAAACAAACAAAATAAAGAAAGAAATAAAAATAGAACCAAAAAAAAAACCTAGGAGGGTGTTAAACTCTTCCTAATATATCATTTTCCTGTCAATGGCACCTGCTTCCTTCCCTTAGCTCAATCAAGCATGGCAGAGTACTGTGAACTTTGTAACTTCTGACATAGGTACATCCAACAGTATAACAAAAAGACTCAGAAGATTTTTTCAAGGACACAGATACCAATATGTGGTGAATGAATCATCATCATGGGAAATACTTCATTGGAAAAATAGATCTGGAAAATAGATCCAGAAAAGACAATTTAAAAATTATTAGTCTACCTGAATGTCATGACCAAAAAAAAAAGAAATACCCTGGATACCATTCTTCAAGTCATTGAGGAAAACTGCTTCAATATTCTAGAAACAGAGCAAGAAATATTCATTGAAGGAATCCATCAATCTCCTCTTGAAAGAAATCCCACAAGGAAAATCCACCAAAAAAATTGTTGTAAAACTTCAAAACTAATATCTCAAGGAAAAAAATACTGAAATCTGTCAGATAAAAACAATTCAAATACCAGGGAGCAACATTCAGGATTACCCAGGACATGGCAGATTCCACAGTAAAGGATTGGAGGGTCTGGAATACCATATTCCAGAAGACAAAATACCTAGGTTTACAAGGAAGATTTAACTACCTAGCCAGATTCAGCATCATCTTTCAGGAGAAGACATGGAGCTTCATTGAGTAAGACATTTTCAATCATTACAAGAAGAAACAGACAACAGCAGAACTATTCTAGTTTGGGACCTCAACCTTCCCCTCTCATAATCAAATAAATCTAACCACAAAATAAACAAGAAACTAGGGGGTTAATAGAATCCTAGAAAACATAAATATGATACATCTCTGGAGAAAATTGAATAAGGACAGAAAAGAATATACCTTTCTTTAAAGCAATATGTGGCATCTATACAAAAACTGACCATAAATCAGGGCACAAGAACCTCACAATCAAATGCAAAAAAGGAAGAAAAAGTAAATGCTTTCTTTTCAGATCACAATGTAATAAAAATTATATTAAAGAAAGGGTCAGGGAAAGATAGACTTACAACAAAATAGAAATTAAATAATCTAATTATAAAGAATGAGTGGGTCAAACAACAAATCACAGAAACAATCAATATTTTTATTCAAGAGAATGACAATAATGAGACAATATACCAAAATCTTTGTGATGCTGCCAAAGCAGTTCTTAGGAGAAATTTCATATCTCTGAATAGCTACATAAATAAAATAGAGAAAGAAGAGATCAATGAATTAAATATTCAACTAAAAAAGCTAGTAAAGAACAAATTAAAAACTGTGAGTTAAATACAATACTAGAGCTTATGCAACTCATAGGAGAGATTAATAAAATAGAAACAAAGAAAACTATTAACTAATATATAAAAGTTCATTTTATGGGAAAAAAAATGACAAAATGGCTAAACCTTTGGTTAATTTGATCAGAAAAAGCAAATGAAAAAAAAAAAAAAACAAATCACCAGCATGAAAAATGAAAGGGATGAACCCATCACCAATAAAAAAGAAAGTAAAGAGCTATTTTGCAGAACTCTATGGGACCAAGTCTGACAATTTAACTGAAATGGATGAATATTTACAAAAAATATTAACTGCTCCAAGGTAACAGAAGAGAAAATAAATATTAGAATTTTTAGATTTTGCAAAAAGAGAAGAAAAAGAAATTAAAGGAATTGGTGTAGGTAAAGAGGGAACCAAATTATCACCTTTTGCAAATGACATGATGATATACTTAGAGAATGCTAGAGAATCAAGTTAAACAATTCACAAAATTAGCAAAGTTTCAGGATACAAAATAAATCTGCATAAATCACCAGCCAGTGATACAAAGAAAAATTCCATTTAAAATTACTGTAGATAATATAAAATATTTGGGAGTCTACCTGCCAGAGCAAAGTCAGAAAATGCATGAGCACAATCTCAAAACACTTTCCATTCAAATAAGTCAGATCCAATCAATTGGAGAAATATTAACTGTTAATGGGTAGTGTGATATAATAAAAATGACATTCCTGCCTAAATTATTTAACTTATTCAGTGCTATACCAATCAAATTCCCAAAAATTATTTTACATAATTAGAATAAATAATAACAAAGTTCATCTGAAAGAACAAAAGGTTAAGAATTTCAAGAGAATTAATGGAAAAAATGCAAATGAAAGTGACCCAGATGTACCAGACCTAAAACTATATTATAGAGCAGTGATCATCAAAATCATTTGATATTGATTAAGAAATAAAATAATCTACCAGTGGAATAGGTCTGTTTCACAAAACACAATAGTTAATGACTATAATAATATAGTGTTTGATAACCCAAAGATCTCTGCTTATAGGATAAGAACTCATTATTTGACAAACATTGCTGAGAAAATTGGAAATTTATATGGCAGAAACTAGGCATTGACCAACACTTAACACCCTATGTCAAGCTAAGGACAAAATGGGTTCATGGTTTAGGCGTAAAGATTGTTGCTATAAGCAAATTATAAGAACAAAGGATAGTCTACCTCTCAGATATGTGGGAAAGGAAAGAATTTGTACCAAAGAATAACTAAAGTACATTATATACTGCAAAATCAGTAATTTTTGTTATATCAAATTAAAATTTTTTGTACAAAGAAAACCCATGCGAACAACATTAGAAGAGAAGAAACTAATTTAAAAAATATATCCAAAGGTTCTGATAAAACCTTATTTCTAAAATATATAGAGAATTGACTCAAATTTATAAGAATTCAAACCATTTCCCAAATGATAAATGGCCAAAGAGAATTTTTAGTTAAAGAAATTAACACTGGGCAGCTAGGTGGGTGTAGCAGATAAGAGTATCAGCCCTGAAGTCAAGAGGACCTGAGTTCAAATCCAACCTCAGACAGGAAGTATTAACTTCCTTGCTATGTGACCCTGGGCAAGTCACTTTACCCCAATTTCCTCAGGAAAAAAATAGAAAGAAATTAAAAATATTTATAGTCATATGAAAAAGTGTGCTGAATCAATAATGATCAGAGAAATGCAAACTAAGACAACTCTGAGGTACCATTACATACCTCTCATATTGCCACATGACAGGAAAAGATAATGGTGAAGATTGTAGGGAATGCAGGAAAACCAGGACACTGGTTAGTAGTTATGAACTGATTCAACCATTCTGGCGAGAAATTTGGAAAACTATGTTAAACTTTGCTTACCCTTGATCTAGCACTGTATCTATCCCAAATATATCATACAAAAAGGAAAAGGACCTCTGGGTGCAAAAATGTTTGTAGCAGCCCTTTTTGTAGTGGCAAGAAACTGGAAATTGAATAGATGTCCATTAGTTTGAGAATGGTTAAATAAGTTATGATATATGAATGCTATGAAATGTTATTATTGTATAGGAAACAATCAACAGGACGATTTGAGAGAGACCTGGAGAGACTCACATGAATTGATACTAAATTAAGAACCAGAAAATCATTGTACACAGCAGTATTTTACAATGACCAATTCTGATGGATGTGGTTCCTTTCAATGGCTAGGTGATTCAGGCCAATTCCAATAGTCTTATGATGAAGAGAGCTGTCTGCTTCCAGACAGAGAATTGTGGAGACTGAGTATGGAATACAACATAATACTTTCACCTTTTTATTGTTGCTTGCTTGCATTTTGTTTTCTTTCTCATTTTTTTTCATTTTTGATTTGATTTTTCTTATGCAGCATGGTAATTGTGGAAATATGTATAGAAGAATTGCACATGTTTAGCATATATTAGATTATGTGCTGTCTAGTGAAGGGAGGGGAGGGGGGGAAGGAAAAAGTTTTGGAACACAAGATTTTCCAAGGGTGAATGCTGAAAATCATCTATGCATATATTTTGAAAATAAAATGCTTTAACAAAAAACACAAATGTATCACTTTAGTAGAAAAATTAAAAGTGGGAATAAGGCAGTATGACAGTATATATAGGGAATTAGGGATTTGTGTGGAATCAGACTGCATTCTAAGAATTCAATTTAGAGGTTCTCAAGAGAATGTAATGTTATAGAATAATATAATTTTATAAGTGACGTTAAAGGTCCAATAATCCAAACATATAAATCTATATCTGGATACTGATTTTTAGTTCTACATCAGTAAATACATTAGTATCTATATACATATATACATATGTATATATATATATATATACATATGTATATATATATGTACACATACATATATATATATCCCTGATATAGAACTAAAAATCAATAACTAGATATATATAGATATAGATATAGGCATATCATACCTATGTATCTATAGTATGTATACATGATTATATGTATATATGTATACATATGATATGAATAGACACACAAATGCATATAAGCTAGAGCAGAAAGGAAGTATATAAATTCAGGCAGAGACATTCAACACACTCATTACATGCATATTTATTTTATGCAAAAGGAAATATCTTCCTCATATCTAATTTATATTATGCATCAAGTACCTTTCTACTCACCCTTTTAAATAGACTGTATGCTTGAATCAAAAACTATGAAAAATTATTCCCGTGGTGTTGAGACTGTGGATGTAAAGAACCTAGCAATGTGAAAAAAGATGCCTGATTTTTCTTAGGCACAGGCTAACCCTGCACTCAATTCAGTCACCAGATGTTGGAGGACAATTTACCATAGTCTTTCTGGACTGAGCAGAAGTTCTAATTGTTACATTAAAGAGGATACAAACTATGTTCTCTTGTTTTATCTTGGATCTTGATACTTTCCAGATCTCTCTATATAAATCTCTGATAAATGTACACCATGCAGAGATGAAGTAACCTCTATTTAACTAAAACTTATTAAGTGTCTGTGCTAAAGACAACAAAAAAGTAAGCCTTAAAATGAAGCTGACCAAAGACTTTCAGTCTTGCCCTGAAGAATTTTACACCCTATTGGAAGAACTAATATATTCAAATGTAAGTAAGTGCACAATTTATTCTCAATAAAAAAAAAAAAGTGTTTTTGTGATGAGTTGGCTAGAATACAGTTGTAAAGAACTGAAGGAAGGTTTCATATAGGATATGATGCCCGAAAAGACTTTGATATGCAATTGGAAATCTAAGACCCAAAAGTAGGGGAGAACATTAAGCATGGGAAATCTCTTCAAAGGTATGGAAAATGCTAAGGAAAATTGTGTATATAAAATAGCAAGTATGCCAGTTGGGTTGTAATGTAGAATTAATGAAGAGCTTAAAAATCCTTGAATGTCAAAGGGATTTGTATTTTAACCCAGAGACAAAAGGGAACATTCTGTGAGCTGGTGTATCATGGTTAGTCTTTTCCTTAAGGAATATCTATGTCTTATTGAAAACATTAGAGAGTATAGGAATTAATGGACTTTTCCTTAAAATAGTCGGTAGCACCTATTTAAAACCATCAGCTAGCATCATATGTAATGGTGATAAACTGGAACCATTCTCAATAAGATCAGGGGTGAAACAAGGTTGCCCACTATCACAATTACTGTTCAATATTGTATTAGAAATGCTAGCCTTGGCAATAAGACAAGAAAAAGAGATTAAAGGAATTAGAGTAGGTCATGAGGAAACCAAATTATCACTCTTTGCAGATGATATGATGGTCTACTTAGAGAACCCTAGAGAATCAACTAAAAAACTATTAGAATTAATCCACAACTTTAGCAAAGTTGCAGGATACAAAATAAATCCACATAAATCATCAGCATTTTTATACATCACCAACAAAATGCAACAGCAAGAGATACAAAGAGAAATTCCATTCAAAATAACTATCGATAGTATAAAATATTTGGGAATATATCTGCCAAGGGAAAGTCAGGATCTATATGAGCAAAACTACAAAACACTCTCCACACAAATAAAGTCAGATCTAAACAATTGGAAAAACATCAAGTGCTCTTGGATAGGTCGAGCGAATATAATAAAGATGGCAATACTA
>JAJPUD010019086.1:14787-27214 GCA_023553655.1 Myrmecobius fasciatus
TGAAATCAGCAGAACCAGGAGAACATTATACACAGCAACAAGACTATACGATGATCAATTTTGATGGACATGGTTCTCTTCAACAATGATGTGATTCAAACCAGTTGTGCTGCGATGAAGATAGTCATATACATCCAGAGAGAGGCCTGTGGGAACTGAGAGTGAACCACAACACAGCATTTTAACGCTTTCTGTGAATATTTCCATGCATTTTGTTTTCCTTCTTAGGTTGTTTTTTTCTTCTTCTCTTTCTAGATCTGATGTTTCTTGTGCAGTAAGATAACTGTATAGATATGTATACATATCTAGAAAGCGACATAAAAGCAAAACAAACAACAGAGCTAGAAAGAAAAAAAAAAAAAGGGGTGGGGGGTGGGGGGAAGGAACGGAAAAGCTTGGGAAAAAAGTTTTTTTTTTTTGCAAAGGTCAATGTTGAAAGGTCACACATGTTTTGTAAATAAAAAGCTTTATTAAAAAAGTGCAAAAAAAGGAATATCTATGTCATATGTTGAAAGTTGATTGGGATGGGGAGAATGAATTAAGACAAGATTAAATATATTACTTTCCCTGTGTGTTTAACTAAGGAGAGCTAGAGAAGTGTTTGATGGGAAATTATTAAATTAAGGAACAGATTAGAATTTTGAAGAGTATCAATATATATGCTGAGTCCACTAATATAAGAGCAACAGTTCAAGTGAAGAGAAAGCCTATGAGGCAAGCAACAAACTTATTGAGGGAGGAGAGTCATGTCCTTGATCTTGCCATTACCTAGTATAACACTTTCATGATCATGAACTCAGAAAACTGTTATCTTTTAATAATCTGTTTTCATTTCATTTTCTCTCTAACTTGCAGCCCTTAAATTGTTTTCTTTGTCTTCACTCTGACCTCTAATAGCTTCATATCTTAGTTCTTTCCCAGGCCATTACCTCAGCACTAGTTACACTCTCCTTTTGTTTGTTTGTTTGTTTGTTTGTTTGCTGTTGTTGTTGTTGTTGTTGTTGTGTTTGTTTTTCCCATTTTGACCCTTCAGTGATCTGATTCAACTCTACTTTGTTATCTTCTCTCTTGTCCCTTTGACCCAGATCCTGTTGATTTTGCACTGAAAAGCATCTTCCTTAAATTATTTCTGCCATCCTACCTTCTTCACTCCTATCCACATATTACTGAAGGAAGTTGATGCGAAATCACAAACTGTGCAACCTGGATCAAATACAAATTTGTGTGACAGTATCAATTGAGTCATCATTATGTCAAGACAATCTTTTTACATTTCCCTAATTGACTCCTTATCTCATTCACTACACTATCTTTTCCCAACTTAGAGTATAACAGAATTGCCTGAGGACACTGAGAAATTACATAACTTGCCTCAGAGGCAGGATTTAAATTCATGTTTTCTCACTCTAAGTCTGACTTTCTGGTCTTGAGATCATGTTGCTTCTCAATTCTTTATATACCATAACCATTCTATATGCTAACATAGTTTTCACAACCACAGCTTTTTCTGCCAGACAAATTTCTCATTGAATAAGAAGCTGATGTTTCATCCTTCAGAAAACAGATGGTGTACAATGGAGATGCTGGTGTGTCTGACAGGTAAATCACTGTAGTCTAAGCATCATCGTGCCAATAACCTACCTAAAACTGAATGTAAACTGAAAAAATGAAGATAATAAACAGTAGCAATAATAATATGTTATTATTTTCCAAGAGGCTGTTTTTATTGCCTGCCTGAATGTGGTAGATGTTTCTTATTCTTTTGTCTTAAGGATTGACAGGTTGCCATATTAGACTATGGTAATATCAAAGTGTAGTTATTAAAGAGGACACCTCTTTATGACTTAAAAAGAAGAACCAATGTGAGTATATTCTCATTTTCATATTTCATTTGAAAGAGGGCTATTGGCTTTCCATTCAGCCATAGAAGAAACAAATCTGTAGCTCTTAAAAGCCAATAAACATGTTTTTTCCCCTTCTTTTGTCCCCCTGTCTAGAAAACAGATTTATCAAGACAACTGTCACAGCTTAAATTAGCAACCAGATCTTATTAAAAAACACAAAAAAGGAAAGCAAGAAATCACTGGTCAACAACATGTAAAATTCTGGCTCTTTTCATTTTGCTTTGTCAAAATGAACATCATAAATAAGGATGATAATGGCAATGCCTTATAAGCAAACACTCACAAACAAAATCTCATAGAAAACTAAGTCTATTAGCACACCCTTCAAGTGTGCTTGGCCACCAGAAATGCTGAATGATTCAATACACTTCTCTATATTTTAGATATACCTGGAAAATTCATTTGACTCTCTAGCCACAACAATAATTATAATGATGATGATAATAATAGCAGCAGTGTTTAGTATGTGCCAGGCATCGTGCTAAGTGATTTATGATTATTACTTCATTCAATCTTCACAACAAAATTAGGAGAAATAATTGCTATTAATATATCCATTTTACAAATTAGAAAGCTCAAGAAAATGAAGGTTAACTGCTTACACAGTATTACACAGCCAGTGTCATATTTGAGCTAATGTCTTCCTCACTCCAGGCCTAGTTCCTTATTCACTGTGACATCTAGATGCAATAATTTCCAGAATATAGATTTCTACTGATGGACTTTTTGGCCTAATTTTTGCATGATGTTTTCCCAATGGCACTTGTAATAATGGAGGTTCTCCCAGGTTTTCAAGCCTATGTAAGCAGAATGAAAACTGAACCATATTTTGAGGATATATCCATAAGAGTTATTTCATAAGTTTTGATCAAGTATTTTAATATGCTATCTTGAATTTGGAGATGCTCATTACCAAGTTAGTCATTGATTGATGAATAGTTTAACCCTGGTAGTCCTTGGACAAACATGTGATAAGTTGATAGAGGGCCTGGGATTGATATTAGTGGAGGAAGTGATCATATTGGCAAAGATCAAAATATCCCTGCAGTATGTCTTTTAATTCGATTTATTTTACTAGGTTAAGCTCATACAAGTTATCCTACAAGAAACCTGTCCAGATTTTTCCAATTGTAAGTGCTCTTTTCCCTTTGCAATTCTTTTTTAAACTTTATAATTCATCTACATGTTGTTTCCTTCCTTATCACCACCTCTAAGAATTTCTAGTTTTTTTCAAAACACACTTTCTATGTAGAGTTTCCTAAATCTTTTCAACTGCTATTGGCCCATTCTTTAATAGCATGTATTTTGTTTATATTATATATATATAGACATATACATATACATATACATACATATAAATATATATGTATATATATATGAATATATATATATATATACACATAACTTCTTTATATGTTGAGTAGGATTCTTGAGAAGAGGAACTGTTCCCTTTTTTGTGTTCATATCCCCACCTTGTACATAGTATAGTTCCTAGCACATAGTAGGTACTTACTAAATGTTTATTCATCACCCTATCAATTGATTAAAAGAATGTAAATTTAGAGGAAGTTGAATATTTAATCTCTTACTCTTTATATCCTCAGAAGGCAGGACAACACTTGATACATAGTAGCAATTAACAAATTCTTACAGAACTAAACTGAAATCCAGAAAGAACACAAAACATAGACCAAAGGCACACACTAATTGTTAGTGTTTCATGTAAAAAGAATTTTTTCCAAGGCAGAATACTTTCTACTGTGAATAGAATATTAGAATTGTGAACCACTTTAAAAGCAATTTCATATTTGCATCATATTCTAGTACTTGTCCCTAACATCCTTGTTACTCAGTAGCACAAGTACTATTATTCCCATATGACAGATGAGGAAAAGAAATTAATTAACTGGTCCATGATCATGTACTATGTATGTCTCTGAGGCAGAATTGAATCCAAGATTACTGTCGCCAGTTTCAGTACTCTCTTAGTCATGCTTCTCAGATTTTCCTTTCAAAAGAAATGAGGCAATGTCTGAGCTCAGGCTTTAAAATCTAGTTAGCAAAGCAAAACAGCAATACTTAGAAATCTAGAATAATATACCTAGAACTTCATATTTCTCAGCTAAGAACTTGGTACTGAAGGAGATGCACAATGAAAACAATACAATTCTCTTCATGAATGAAAATACAATTTCCTATTAACTTCCTCTTGATTGACTGAAAGATTCTGGAATAATTATCTAAAAAAAACAGTGAATATGAAATATTTCACCAAAAGGCATGTGTTCTATCCTTGTGTGTCTTGTTGGCTACAAATAATATAAAGTGATGTTGGTAATGTTAGTGATGGCAGTGATGGCAGTAGTAGTTGTGGGAGGAGGAAGAAGAGGAGAAGGAGAAGAATCAGGAAGAATAATACAAATGGTAGACATCTACAATTATGAGGAAATTATGATGATGACTTCATTCCGAGCCTCCTGAAGCATTCTCTTACCACACTATGAAGTTCAGGTGATGTTTATAGAATAGTAAAGACTGTACTGGTGAATATTTAACATCTGAGTTTTCTATGTTTTAAGTTTAACACTTCACAAAGTCCAGAAAATCAAGAACAGTAATAAATCAAGTAATTATTTGTAATATATTTCAGGAGATGTAAATGCTCACACTGAAATTTTAGCACTTGGCTGATTAGAGCTTTGGGTTTGCCTTACATCCAGACTATACCTACCTCAGTCAATATTCATAGGTTGTTCTATGGTTGAGTTATGATTGCTAGGGATAACAGAAGCAGAGAAAAGTTTCTCAAGATCCTCATTTCAGTATAAAGAATTCTGTCAAAGGAGTTGGGAAACTATTGTATATAGGAAAGAATGAATAATAAGTTTACTTTTCTTCTTAATTACAGGGACTTGTCATACAGGGCAAGTCTAAGTCAAAAAAATATTTACATAAGGCATTTATTTCAACAGCTGTTATTAATGATTTCCTACAACATTCAACATTTCAATATAGGACTCAAGTTAATCCTATGGGGAAAAATGATGCAAATTAGCATTTGGCAAAATTTCTTTACAGTGAGGTTTTCTCATCTATGAAGTATTGTGATAATCTAAGGGGCTACAGTAATTGTGTACCAGATAGTCAACAAAATTAACTAAAAATTGTTTAAAAGTGTAGCATCAAGTAGTAATCAGAGGTAAAATGAAAAAAAAAATAGTATAATCCTTTGTCATAATCTCTAAAGTGAAGCCTTCTGGTTCTATTCTTTGTTCTTCCCTTCCTTTTTTCCAAACTCCTACTCAACCTTACACTAGCATTAATTACCTCTCTGAAGTATCTTATTTCTCTCCTCATTTTCTCTCTAATATTGACAAATCAACATATCTTAATACTTGAAAATGTCATTTTTTACTAATTGCCTATTTACCATTCTCTCTCCATATCCACTTAATGTTAATTTTTTTAAATATCTGTACTTAAGACATTCACTTTATTTTGCTCATTCTATCCCAGTTTCTTGCAATTGGCCCTTTTCATCACTGTTCCACTGAATTGTTACTTTTAAAATCACCAATTGTGTCATAAATAGCAATGAACTTCTGAAAAGTCATCCTTGTTATTTATAAAGGGTTTGATACAGTTGAACACTTTTTACTACTGGATATTCTCTGTGCCTTTCTACTGCCCTTTGGGTCTTCCTTAACTTAATTCTTCACAATTCATACCTGGAATCATATAATATTACTCTTGGTTTTCATTCTTCAACTCATAAATTACAGTGATACAAGGTCCCACAAAATCTCTCTTTAAGTATTTCCTGTTATTTGGCATAATACTAGCAAACAGGATTCTCTCCAAATGAAAATTTTTAAATGCCACTCCTGGAAATTATGATCTTTTAAGTCCAGTTCCATGAATTCTTTGTCTGCTTAGTCAAAGCCAGGTACACTAAATCTAAATTAAAAATCCTGATCTGCAAGCAATCTGTTGTAAATTAGAAAACATTAGTCTTATAATATGAAGAAGTTTCTCATCTCAACTGTGTTGTATGACTTTGAACAAGTCACTTTCACTTTTTAGGGTTGAGTTTATCAATAAAATGAAAAGGCTTGACAGGATAATTATAAGGTCTCTTCCTCATCTGAATTCTATGATTCTATCAATCTATTTCCATAAAGTTCTGTTGGTTTTCCTAGGAAGCCTGTTCTAATATGTAGGTCCTAAATTGATTACTGCAAGTAGACAGAGCTTTCTTTTAGCTATTCTGGAGATCTCTTATTTTCTCTTAGTACTGAAAAAGAAGAAATTTAGCAGTCCATATGCTAGTATGGCTTAATATTGCATATGCTCCCCTTCAGAGACCTCAATTCTGGCCTTATATCAGGGATTTCCCCGTAGTCTCCTTTATTTTCCCTCTCTTTATTTTTAAGTCTACTCTTACATAATGTTACATTCTCTGTAAGACTATCATCAGGAACCATGTTATACCTGAAAAGGGATAGGTTCTAATTTTGGATTGAGTTATAACAACAAGCACACAAAGCTAAGGGGTATGACAACATGGAGATATGTTTCTACTGTAGTAGAATATGACTATATTAGATGCTTTGTAAATGTCTGTAAAATGAATAAATGAATTACACCAAACAGGCTATGGTTTTAGATTGGGTTGGGGAGAATGAAATTTTTTATATTCTTGCCTCAAGCATGAAATTATATAGTTATAGTGTTGACTTTGAAACTCAGCTGATGCTAGGGGTTGTATGCAAACTAGTAGAGTTGACTATTTTCCTTCAGGGTTATTGAAAACTCAAGTCAGCCTTGAATTCTTTGTTATAACCCAAAATTAAGAGTTAGAACTCCTTTCTTTACTGATCTAAGCATTGTCACTTTTTCTCCAATTTACTACCCTCAGGCAGGGAGGATTATTCAAATCACCAATGTCCCAGTTGGGGCTGTGCTTCTTATTAAAGTCTAATTTATGCATACCCTCAGGACCTGCCTGTAATTCTTCTAAATCATTTTGCCCTTAAGGAGGAAGGTCAAAACTTAGAGTCTTCTCTCCTACTGAGCAAGACTATCCTAAAAGCTTTGTGAAATAAACTTGATTATGCACATTTAAAACCTGAGAAAAGAGTCTAAGAGGTTTTGACTTAGGTAAGACTACCTAGCTAGTTATTTACTGACAGAGTTTGGATTAGAACTAACTTTTGAGCATATTCTATTGTACATTCTTTCCAATGAGCAACCCCACTATTTTAGAGAGGATTAAATATCTATCCCAATTTCCTCTTTATAAAAATAACAAAAGGATGTTAACATCCTTTAGAGAATTAACAATAGTTGAAACAGATAGAACTAGAGCTGGAACTTCCCAGACCAATCATTTTTGCATTGCACTATACTATCCTCTGAGTAGCTAGTTAGTTCAATGAATAAACTGTTGGGCCAGGAGTCAGAAAGATGTGAGTTGAAACCCCTCCTCAGACACTTAAACTAGCTTTGTGACCCTGGAAAAGTAACTTATTCTTGTTTGTCTCAGTAAGTATCTGGAGAAGAAATTTGCAAATTGCATCAGTAAGTTTGCCAAGAAAATGTCAAATAAGTCATGAAAATTTCGCCATCACTCAGATGACTGAACAACAAAAATATTATCACTTGATTTAAAAAAAAGGAAAGATGAATATAATTTAATTCAAAACAATCTTTACGATAATTTAGGAATATCTGGGGAAATCTTTATTCCCAAAGAGGTGTCACTTCTATTAATAAGGGTATTCACAAGTAAATACAAATAAATTTATGCAACTTAGTGAAGGAAAACCAATCTGAAATTTTGGGGCTAATAAATGACCCTTTGTAAGGAAAAGCAGGTTATTAGAAATGCATCAAGGTAAAAGAACAAAAACTTTCCTCATTGGAAAGAATGCACAGTAATTTTCTCAAATTTATTCAGTGATGAAATAGTCTCTTAAGTCTTCTAGTTGATCATCTCAGCTGTTAAAAGTATGTTGTAATAAAATTTCTAGATAATAAGAATTAATGCCATCTTCCACTTTTTCAAAGAGAAAAATAAGAAATATATATTGTGTTACGTTAAATAACAGCAAGCATTACTACAGGGGTCCTTTCAGTAGTTCTCACTCAAAAATAATTTTTTAACTGTTAAAACAAATGTGATGATAGAAGAAGACAGTCCATTCAGTAACCCTGGCAGAGGACAGAGCTTTTAAGCTGTCCACAGACTCTAAATTCAGTGAAAAGTTTGACAGGAAATAATATGGATTGGCAGAAGGGCGCATTCTGTATTTCAAGAGCAGAATTGAACTCACACTCCTAGACAGTGCAGATGTAGATCACTGGAAAGATATTGCTGCAAATACTGCATTATGGGTTACAGGCCAATTTTACTCCCCTCTGTCCTCCTTCATCTCTTCTTTCCTCTTTTGTTCACTCTCTAATTTCAACCACAGACCCTGCACATTTTACAGTGTTAGTCACAAGCAGAGAACTACACCAAGAGTTCTTCCTAATAATTTTAGGAATCTTTATAATTATAATAGCCTATAATTATATTGAATTTCATAGTTACAAAACATTTCCCCTTACCATTATTTTTTCAAGGTGCTTATAATCTTTTGAATATTTTTCATTTTATTTTAACAATAAACTATTTTTCCAACTGTATATAAGATGGCTTTAAATTTTATTTTTGAAAGCTTTTGAGTTCTATTTCCCCCCCCACATCTTCCCTTACCTCTCCATTTTCTAGCTTAGCAAACAATCTGATATACATGTCATACACATATAATCAAATTTTAACATATTTTATATGAGTCAAGTTGGGAAAGAAAAATAAGAACAAAAGGGGAAAACATTATTCCAGACTGAGTCTGGGAAACAGACTCACTGGGGGCACCTCTGGATTAAAGGATATGCAAAGTCTTATCCCCTTCAGCATACTTCCAAATTGCTCTCCAAAAAGGCTAGATCAGTTCATAACTCCACCAACAATGCATTAGTCGTCCAGTTTCTCCACATCTTCTTCAACATTTACCATTAACTTTTCTTGTCATCATAGCCAATCTGATAGTTATTAGATTGTATCTCAGAATTTTTTGTTAATTTGATTTCTCTAGTCAATAGTGATTTAGATAATTTTCTGACCTTTATTTCTTCATATGAAAATTGTTCATACTCTTTGACTGTTTATCAATTGGAAAATGATTTTAATTATTATCAATTTGACTCAGTTCTCCATATAATTAAGAAGTGAGGTTGTTTATCAGAAACACTGATTGTAAAGATTGTTTGCCAGCTTTGTGCTTCCCTTTTAATATTGGCTGCATTAATTTTTGTTTTGGCAAAAATCTTTTGACTTTAATATAATCAAAATTATTTTTTTTGCATTTTATCATATGATCTATTTCTTGTTTGATCTTAAATTCCTCCTTTCTTCAAAAAGCTAACAAGCCAATTATTGTTTGCTTTCCTAATTTGCTTATAATATCACCCTTCATGTCTAAATTATGTGCTCATTTTGACCTTATCTTGGTATCTTGTCTAGGGTGTGAGATGCTGGTCTATGCCTAGTTTCTGTCCTAATTTCCAGTGCTCCTAGAAATTTTTATCAAATAGTGAGTTTTTACCCGAAAGCTGGAGTTTGGGGATTTATTAAACCATAGATTGTTATAGTCATCGACTACTTCATCTTGTGTGTCTAATTGATCCACTGATCCACCATTGTATTTCATAGAAAATATCAAATAATTTTGATGGCAGTCACTTTATAATATAGTTGTAGATCTGATATGGCTAGGTCTATTGTCCTCTGTTTTTTGTGTTTTTTTTTTTTTATGAACTCCATGATATTTTTTACCTTTTTTCCAGATGAATTCTGTAGTTAATTTTTCTAACTTTATAAAATATTTTGATGGTTTGATTGGGATGGTACTGAATAACAAAATTTATTTAAGAAGAATTTTCATTTCAATTATATTAGGTCAGTTTACCCATGAGCAATTGAAACTTTAAATTATTTAGATCTGAATTTATTTGTATGAAAGTGTTTTGTACTTATGTTCACATAGTTCCTGAATTTATCTTGTCAAGTAGATAAATATTTTAAATTGTCTGGTTATTTTAAATGGACCTTTACTTTCTCTCTCTTGCTTCTGGGATTTGTTAGTAACATATTGAAATGGTCATGATTTATGTGGGTTCATTTTGTATATTACAAATTGGTTAAATTTGTTAATTATATAAAATATTTTTAATTGATTCTCCAGTACTGTCTAAGTATACCATGATATTAATTGCAAAAAATGAAAATTTGGTTTCCTCATTACATACTCTAATTTCTTTATTTTTTTTTCCTTTCTTATTCCTAAAGCTAACATTTGCAGTACAATATTGAAGAATGGTGGTGAAAATGGGTAGCCTTGTTTCACCCCTGATATTATTGAGATTTATCTTATTTTAGCTTATCCTCATTTCATACAATTGCTGATGGGTTAGATAAATGATGAACACCATTTATTTCTCTGCTTTCTAGTGTTTCTAATAGTAATGGGCACTATATTTTATCAGAAGCTTTTTCTGCATCTGTTGAGGTAATCATATGATTTCTGCTAGGTTTATTATTGATATAGTCAATTAGGCTGATAGTTTTCCTATAAACAGTCCTGTATAACTTGTGTAAATCTCACTTGGTCATAATGCATTTTTCTGATGATAGATTGCTTTAATCTCTTTACTGATATTTTATTTTAAAAATTTGCATATGTGTTTAACATATATTGGACTACTTGATATCTAGGCGATAGGGTGAAGCAATGGAAGGGAGAAAAACTTGCAACATATTAGCAAGAGTGAATGTTAAAAACTATGTTTGCATGTACTTTTAAATTAAAAATCTATTATTTAAAAAAATAAAATACAAATTTTGAATCAATATTCATTAGAGAGATTGGTCAATATTTTTTCCTTTCTCTGTGTTGGCTCTTCTTCATTTAAGTATCAACACTGTATTTGTTTCAAAAGAGGAATTTGGCAGGACTCCACCTAATTTTTTAAATAGTTTATATATTATTGGAATTAATTATTCTTTAAATATTTGTAAGAATTCACTTGTAAATCCATCTGACCCTAAAAATTTTTTTCTTAGCTAGTTCATTGACAGGTTGTTCACTTTTTTTCCCAGAAAATGGAGCTACTTAAATATTTTATTTCCTCTTCTGTAAATCTGGGAAATTTATATTTTCATAAATATTCATCTATTTTGCATGAATAATCAAATTTGCTGGCATAGTTTTAGGCAAAATAGCTCCTAAATATTGTTTTGATTTCTTCTTCATTGGTGGTAAATTCACCCTTTTCATTTTTGATACTGCTGAACATGATTTTTTCTATAAATCAATAAATACATATATGCATATGCAAAACAAGGTATCTACAAGAGAAATAGGAAATAATTAATACCAGAAGCCCTAGAATTAAAAGGTGTTGAGGAAATTTTCCAGTTAAAGAAAGGATTTTAGTTCGGATTTAAAGTAAATCATCTAGGTCAGGAGACAGATCAAAGGAGAGGGAACATTTTAGGCATGGGAAATAGCCACAGTAAAAGTCCAGAGCTGAGATGGGGAGGGCCATGTTTGTGTAACAACTAGAGATATTGAATCATAGAGTTTGTAGTGGGAAGCAAGACAAGATATGAAAGAGTTTAAATGTCAATGATTTCATTTTGAACTTCATACCGGGCTTAATAGGGAGTCACTGAAGTTTATTGAGCATGTGGGTTGGTGGGGCTGATATGATTGAATTTCTTGTTAGGACAATCTCTAGTAATTTCATGAAGGATGGCCTGGAATGGGGAGAAACTAGAGGCAAGCAGGTCCACCAGCAGGCATAAGGTAATGAAACCTACACTACACTAGTGGTACTTTGGAGGAGAGAAGGGAATGTTTTGGAGAGATGTTGAAAAATCATTTCACTTCAAATCAGAAACTGCATTAAATCCAGGCTTTGGCATTTGCTAGCAATGTGCCTTCTAGAAAGTAATTCTCCTACTTTTCTTACTTCTGCCTCTTTCCCTCCACTCATTTGGCTCCTACTCTTTGGAAGATGCTCATCATCTTACTTGGACATTTTCAATAATCTCAGAATTAGTCTCCTAGCTTTTGTTCTCCCTCCTTCTTATAACGTGGCAATCCATTCACAGCTTCCAAGATGGTTTTCTTCAGGTCAATGTTTGGTCATGCTCAAAATTTTCCAATGGCCTCCAACTGCCTTGAAGACAAATGGCAAGCAGTTTGGCTTACTGTTTAAAGTACTCCATGATTTGGCTTAAAGCAGTTTCATTTTACATTTTTCTGCTTGTTCACTTAATATTCTATTCAAATCGTACCACTAGTTGTTGATTGAACTTAAAATTTTATTGTTCATTTTGGGAACTTTGACTAGACTGTTCTACAACTAGAAAATACTCTCTTCTCATCTCTGCCTTTTCAGTTCCCTAATCT
>JAJPUD010019087.1:0-27212 GCA_023553655.1 Myrmecobius fasciatus
ATTGTCATTGAGTATTTTGTTCTGTGAACCTAACCTATTCCACTGATCCACTACTCTATTTCTTATCCAGTACCAAATGGTTTTGGTGACCACTGCTTTATAATATAGTTTTAGATCTGGTGCAGCTAGGCCACCCTCATTTGCATTTTTTTTCATTAATTCCCTTGAAATTCTTGACCTTTTGTTTTTCCAGATGAATTTTGTCGTTATTTTTTCTAGTTCAGTTAAATAATCTCTTGGGAGTTTGATTGGTATAGCACTAAATAGATAGATTAGTTTAGGTAGTATTGCCATCTTTATTATATTTTCTCGACCTATCCAAGAGCACTTGATGTTTTTCCAATTGTTTAGATCTGACTTTATTTGTGTGGAGAGTGTTTTGTAGTTTTGCTCATATAGATCCTGACTTTCCCTTGGCAGATATATTCCCAAATATTTTATACTATCGATAGTTATTTTGAATGGAATTTCTCTTTGTATCTCTTGCTGTTGCATTTTGTTGGTGATGTATAAAAATGCTGATGATTTATGTGGATTTATTTTGTATCCTGCAACTTTGCTAAAATTGTGGATTAATTCTAATAGTTTTTTAGTTGATTCTCTAGGGTTCTCTAAGTAGACCATCATATCATCTGCAAAGAGTGATAATTTGGTTTCCTCATGACCTACTCTAATTCCTTTAATCTCTTTTTCTTGTCTTATTGCCAAGGCTAGCATTTCTAATACAATATTGAACAGTAATGGTGATAGTGGACAACCTTGTTTAATTCTAATTTTCAAGGAATTAATTTCCTCAACAATATTTTAAACTTTTCACATTTTGCCAATTTTGCTTTTTAAGGCATTCTTCTCTTCATTTATCTTTTGCATTTATTTTTATACCATTCTCAATTCTCTTCCTAATCTTTCCTCTATCTCTCTTACCCGATTTTCAAAATCTCTTTTGAGCTCTTTTCTGGCCTATGACCAATTCTTATTTTTCTTGGAGGCTTTGGATGAATCTTACTCAGTGCTCATAAAGAGACTTTCTGTGAGCTGAGGCCTCCAGAAGCTGTCACCTCAGCCACTGTCACCCATGCTTACTCCTAGTTTGCTTGTTTCCCAAGGCTCTCTCACCCTGCTGACAAACTTTTCCTGCTCACCTTCTAAATCATCTTTCATGTCTCTGGATTAAAAGGTCTAGAAACTTCTTGAACTGCCACTGATTTGAAGGACCAAGACATTCCTGCTATGCTGGCACTATGGCTGGGACTGCACTAGAGCTATGTGCACCAGGATTGCATTCTGGACTCCCAGCCTGTTGCCATAGATTTTTTAAACTGATCTTCTAAGTGGTCTTAGGCTGGAACATATTTCAATCCATCTTTTTGTGTATACTGATACTCTAAAATTTGGTTACAGTCATTATTTAAGGATTTTGGAGCATTTTGGAGGAGAGCTTGGTGAATCCCTAACTTCACCTAGCCATCTTGTTCCTCCAATATCCACCTTGTAAGTAACTACCAAGTGAATAATCGGATTTTTATATTCTTAGATTACCATGGACGTTTTGTAATTCTCAGATATGAAAAGTGCCTTTGACATGTTTACAAAAAACTTTGGTTCACAAATTAGAAAATGATAAGCAAGCATGTGAAAGTCACTTGTCCAAACTGACACCACTGTGAACTGAAAGTCTAATAGAAGGCATAGTTTTTGATATAGGAAAATAAAAAGTGTCTTTATGTTTTCAAATTTTGTCTTATTTTCAAAATAGCTCAGTGGATTTAAATAAACCCTTTTAAAGACTGAAATTATTTATGAAAAATTTTTCCTAGAAGAGAATTTTGAAAAATCAAATTGTGAGAGAAATGTGTATCTCAATTGAAATGGCTCTTTTAAAGATTTTGTAAATTAACCAGAAATTCATTTTTTAAGATTTTTCAGATGTTAAGAACACAAAGATTCACTCCAAATAATGTTAAATTGTAGCACTAATGGCACATTTGTGAATTGGTCAGTATTGGCTTTGATCACTAAAGCTCTTTCAAATATATTTAAATATTCAAGCATCCTCATTTTTAAATAAATTCAATGAGCTGCATCCTGGCTCTATATCAATAGTATTTTTTTTAAACACTAAGCAGGATAATCAAAGCTCATGAAATTTATTAATTGTATGAGTACTCTTTAGCAAGTCAAATATGTAATTTTGTATTTTTTTTAAAATATGGTTTTGTGTATGTATGTTTGTGTGTGTATGTGTGTGTGTTAAAGATTATGTTAAAGCAACAGGAGAAAGTTTCTGGTATTGTAACCTTTCATTACTTAAATTGCTACTTATCATAAAAAGGAACTTTAAAATTTTCAAAGTTATGTCTTAAATGACTTTTTACCTTTACCATGAAGTACATTTAGCCCTTTTTGTGATCTATAGTGTTTCTTTGCATCTGTCATCATGTTTTACATCAAATCCTTGACTATGGGTTATTTTTTGTTCCATTAAGTGGTATATATTTTTGATGTTGTTAGGTTGTTGAGCTAGAAAGGTTTCCCCGAGGACCAGAAGTGAATTTTGACAGCTTATTTCTAACAGTGTTTTACTGTGTGCTCAAGCATGACTGAGTTAAATAGGTTGAATAAAACCAGACCTATTACACAGTTCTGCTTCATTGCTTTGATGGGGGCGGAGATGAAAAATACTGACCCAGTACAGTCAGTTGCAATCCAAATAGTAATGACATCACATAATAGAAGCCCTATGACCTTAATAATAACTACATATATTTCTGTAGTGCCCTATAGTTTACAAAATGTTTTCCTTACAACTACCTTGTCAGGTAGGTAGTGCAAAAGTCATTATCCTAATTTTACACATAAAGAAACAGGATCAGAGCTCTAGGAAGCATCCAATTTGGGATGTAAATTCTCTCTGTGTATGTCTCTGAATCTCTGCCTCTATATTTCTTTTTCACTTCAAGACCTCAAGTGAATTTTAAAAATCTTTTAAGTACTGATTCCCTTGAAACATACATATCAGCAAATAAAAATATTGTCAACAATTTTTTGTGGTGAATAAAGAATTACGGACTAATACTTTAGAAGCTGAATATCCCTAAAAGACACCATCAGAAAATCCAAAATTTTTCATCAAATATATAGATCTTACACTTGACAGAAAATTTTTTCTATCTTGTTATACAAAAAAGTGTACATGTAGATTCAATTATTTTTTTTTTCAAAATCACATGGGTTATATCATTTGGAAGATATCTTCAGAGAATAAAGAATTGAGAAGTGTCAAATCAAGCTAAAGACAGAGACGATCACAATTAATCTGTGACTAAACTATTTCTATAGCTAAAAAAGAGCCATTAAAATATTCATATATACATATATATAAGCCCTCTGCTTTTGTTCAGCTCTGGAAGTTGGATGTCTGAATGATTCCAGTGTAAGAAGAGAAAGGCTATCATAGTTTCACAAATGTATAACTAGAAATTGCCTTAAAGGCTATTATATTGAATTGACTTAGGCAATAGATAGGGTACTAAGACCCATAGAGACTAGTGAATTATTTGATTTTACATTGGTAATAAGCATCAAATTCAGGATCTCCAATTCTCAAACCCTTGTGCTTCCTATTATACTACAATATTACCATCAGGAAACATAGAAGAATCCCTAGAAAAGAAAGCATTTTGATAAGGAAGATTTCAGCTTTTTTTTTTTTTTTTTCTCACAAGGTATGTCATTTCTGTCTAAATTGGTCTTTCCTGTTTCTTATTGAATGAAAGAGACTGTATCACCTGAGGAATCAAGAGTTTACCTTTGAGCCAGATAAAGCTGGATTCAAATGCAACCCCTGTTAATACTGTGTATATTAGCAAGTCTAAGTTACTTATGCTTTCAGTATTCTAGACAACTCCCTAAGAATATAACTTGTAGAGAATTAGCTGATTTATATGGCTAGAAAAAAGTCCCTTACCTGGAAATTCCTTATTTTAATGAAATCATATTTGTAATCCCTCTCCCCTATCCAACATTTGAAATATAATTGACGTAATGTGTTTTGTGGTAGGCAGTAACACTAAATGGAAGAACAAAAACAAAGGGCAATCATTAAGAGGACCTGGAATTGGAATTAGAAATATAAAAAAATCATAGAATGGATTTTTCATTTCCACTTATACACATATCACCTGACTGATTATGTATAAGATTTTTTAAATTAAAGGATAATTTTAAACAAGAAATAATTAAATGTAGAAAAAACCTCTACCTGTTTAGAACAATTTTTGATATGTTCAGTAATTTTTGATCCCTAGCATAGATATGTAGCTAAATAATAAGAACAATAATATAATATGTACTATAGCACAATAATAACATAATGCAATAGTAATAACAATGATAACACTATCATAATGGCTATTATTTATATAGAATGTTATTTCTTAAGGTAATATATACATACATATATGAATATTTGCTTGCATTTTGTAAAGATGCATGCAAACATGTATATATATGTGTATATATATACATATTTATACATACACATATACATATACCTACATGTGCATGTTTATAAAATTTGGTACTCAAAATAACACTGTGAATTAAATATATTGATAGCCCATTTTATATATTAGGTAGTTAATGCTTTGATATGTTAAATGAAGTTTTCAAACTCGAGTCTTCAGCATTCTTACCCATGGTTCTACCTAGCCAGCTTATATAGTATCATGCATGTACCATTTTAATATAGTCAAATGGATATAAGTATAATATCTTATCAGAGTCTTTAATATTAAATCAGCCTCATAGAATTTCAGCAGAACAAAATATGCTTTAGTATATTTTATATTAATCTTATGTTAATTTAAAAAAAAACTTTTTTTAGCACAAGGTAACTATTGTCTTTGTTCTATGTTCTAAGTTAGAATTTATACATGTGTTTGAGTGTATATTACATTGTTGTTTTTTTTTTTTTTTTCTCACATGGAACTCTGGCTTTGCATATATTGCTCTCCTCACAGAATCCACTGCCTAAAATGTTTGCAATTTATAGGTGATCTTGAGGAGTTCATTTATCTTTGAGCATTTTTCCTTTTCTCCCTCTGCTTTTTTTAAATTCATTTTTACCCAACACTCCTGTAAGAATATGCCTTCTCTTTCTTCTTCTGACAAATGCTGTAAAAGAGAGTGAATTCCTTCCTTGTGAATATTTCATTCAGTGGCATGTTATAAATTGTAGAAGGTTAGCTCTCAAGAGAAGTAATCTTTGTCTTGGGGACACTTGAGTAAAAACAGAGCCATTATTCATTTAAAAAGACTGGTCATACCCTAGCTTCTTAGCGTGATCTAAAGCTAGGCAATTTGAAGCATAGGTAGCAGTTTCTTCAGGTACACACATGCTAGAAACTCCCACAGCCATAACTTGGCAATGATCTTCAAACTCTGATTTTCTCAACCAAATAAATCACTAGTGTGTTTGTGGAGAATTTGGTGCAGTATAGCATAGATTAATTCTTATTGGGTCCATGGAGATTTCTCAAAATAAGTCAAGGTCTCTTATCACATGTTGAAAGAAAGTTAAACTATCCTCACATTATAAGCATTTTGATTTGTTTTTATATCTTATGGATGTCACTGTTAGCCTATACAATTTAACTGGATAGTTGGAACTACTAAAATGATTGGGTGCTCTTCCCAACAAACATTTTCATTGTTTATGCATGAAACAAACACCAAAGGGTGACAATATGATAATATAATAGCCTTGCAACCTGTTGTAAAAACAATTTTTTTGTGTGATGAGATAATTCTTGAGATATTTTTATTGTTGTAAAGATCCCCTCTAAGCCAGGGGATCTTAACCTTTCTTGTGTCTTGGATCTTTGGAGAATCTAGTGTTATATTTGGTCCCCATCTGTGAACAATATCTTAAAGTGCATAAGATAAATTATAAAGAATTTCAAAGAAAGTAAATTGTATTGAAATAAAGATGTGATTTTTTTGCTACCCAAATTCATGAAATCAAGATTAAGAATCCCTTCTTGCAGCATAAAAAAAAAATAGCTAGCATTTATACAGCACTTATTATGTGCTAGATACTGTATCTAGCCTTTTGCAATTATTATCTCATTTGATACAATAATCCTGGGAACAGGTGCTATTATTATGTCTCTTCTATATTTGAGGAAACTGAGGCAAATAGAGGTGAAATAATGTGCACAAAGTGATACATATAGTAAGTGTTTGAGGCCACATATAAACTCAGGTCTTCTGAATTCCAGGCTCGACATTCTATTCATTGAACCTCTTACATAACCCTATAATTATAATAAGTTTAAAAAATACAATAGCCTATTATAATGGGCAGATAATCACAATATGCTTGTATTTCTTGGAAAAGAAATGGGTTTATGGGTAAGTGGCATTAAGGTAACAATATCTAATAATAAAATATAATAGCAAACATTTATAGGATATGATGTGTCATTCACTGTGCTAGATGATTACAATTATTATATAATTTGTTCCTCACAACAATTTTGGAGATATATATGTGTGTGTTTTATGTGAGAGAGAGACAGAGAAACACAGAGAGAGATCATGTGTGTTTGGATTGAGATAAAAGAATTTCATTTTTAAAAATATTTGAATATTTTGAATATTTGAATAAGTATTTATTTGGCTTCATCCAAACTTTCTTCTAGGTTATATTTTTTACTAATTTTATGGTTGTGGCATTATGACACAGTGGCGTAATGAGGTTTGTGTGTAAGTCTGTTGTGTGTAAGCCATGTGACATACATGGCTTAATGGATCTTTAGTTCAATTATCTGCCTCCAAGTGAGATTACAATTAGACTTGACTGAACAAGACAATATCATATTTAAAAGACTTATATATGTAGTTTGTGAAATCCAATTTGTTAACCCAATCGAGTGCTTAATAGCCCTTTCTGATAATAAGAAGTATCCCTTATATAATCTAAGTCTTTCCTGCATATATACTCTAAGATCCTGAGAGCTATTTGCTATTGTTTTATTGAAAAAAACACAAATGGAAAACTCAATAGTGTACTTAGAATGGTAAAAAGTAGCAAAGAACCTTATAATATAAATGGGATCTATAAATATATAATATAAATATATAAATTAATCGCAACCAGAGAGGAAAGGCATTTTAATTTCTTAAAAGAAACTCTAGCACTTGGATCCATATATTTTTGTCAGATGTAATTTCAGTGAATTCATATCAGCAAAACTTGTTACTAATTCTTATCTAAGTTTTTACAAAATGATGACAGAAAAGAAATTTGAAGAGATGTCAAAATCAGTAAGGGGCAAGATAGCTGGCATAGGGAATGCTACTCTTGGCACCATCAGTTCCTCTGACCCAAAGTAGAAATGAAGTGAGAAAATGTGAATGGACTGAAAAAGAGCTGTAGTAGTCATCACAATTAGACTGAAACCCCTATTTTTTGGACTGATACTAAGCAGATGAGAAAGAAGAAGGGTTATGGGTAGTTATTTTTTTATCAAGGACTATAATGTAAAGGAAATTTTTTGCAAATATATTTTACTTTGAAAAATTGCAAATAAACATGAATTCATATCCCAAACTAGAAAAATATCAGTTACATGTAAAATATATTCAGGATCAACATTTACAGTGATCTAGGCAATAATATGGGACACTACTTACAGTGTAAGAGTTGAAGTCAGCAAGACCATAGTTCAAATTCTACTAAAGATATTCACTAATATGTAACCAAAGGCAAATCACTTAACCTCTGCCTGCCTCATTTTATTCAGTTGCAAAATGGGGTTAATAACAGCACCTACTTCTTAGGGTTGTGGTATAGGAAAATGTGGTATTTATAACATTCTTAGTATGATGATTGTCATATAATTGTCATATTAATGCTAGCTATTATGAGGGAGTGAAGTAGTAAAATTGATAGGAATTTAGAACTGAAGTTGGGAAGCCTATATTCAAATGTGTAAATAAGAAATTGCAACAAAAATATTGAGTCATTACAAAGTTTCTTAATTTTGGAGCAATTTTTCTGACATTTAAAAAATGATTCAGCTAAAAATTGTTAAATACCTACTGTTTGCATGTCTTTGCAAAATGATAATTGGTATCTTGAACCTATAATGTGAAATCATTTCACTTTATAGTGAAATCAAATCACTTTATA
The DNA here is from genome assembly GCA_023553655.1 of Myrmecobius fasciatus. NCBI lineage: Eukaryota > Metazoa > Chordata > Mammalia > Dasyuromorphia > Myrmecobiidae > Myrmecobius > Myrmecobius fasciatus. Next base: position 8,198 of record JAJPUD010019087.1, read on the forward strand.
GGTGAGTGATCATGAAATACAGACTCTTTCCCATTTAAAAAATGACTTTGTGAAATATCTCATTGTCCTCTGAGATTATCACTATTAGATTCAGAGTTTATTTTCCAAGTATTATTTCACCATGTTTTAATTTTCATTTGATTATTCTTTCTGCAAGATGATATGAATTCAAACTATTATGCTCATTATAAACTTTTAGATAGGATGTTGTAATGTATTAGAAGATCTTCTTACATGAACCTACTATAAATAATCTTGTAAACAGACAAAATTGTCATCTATGTAGTACAATTAAGAGTGTTAAAAAGTACTTCCTGAACTAATCTACTTGTAGAACTATTCAGATAAAATGTTAAGATTGCTGTTACAAGAACTGTTGTAATTAAGTTGGCAACAAATAGACTATTATCTTCTGTTAACATCTGTGAATGGTCATCAATCTATCAGATTAGGTAACTAGTCACCTAACAAGACCTTGAAGTAATGGAGCATAAATTAGGAAAGTATTTTTTTTCTATTTTAAATTATTAATTTTAGAGAAACAGGAAAAGGAATGAAAGACACTGCCTGGAAGGGTTCACATAGTCCTGAAAACTTGGACAATCAGTTGTAGTACAAAAAGCATTTGACATATGAAAAGTTGGAAAGTGTTGAGGGAAAAGAGAGGATGGGCAGATAGTGAGAGCATATATTTTTGTCTAGTCGGTTCTAGCTATTGGTGCCCTTCAAACTTCAAATGACTTCAAATCTTTAACAGTTATATGGTCAAGCAAGTAAAACAATAAACTGTCCCTTACTGAGTTATCTTTTCCAAAATAAATTTTAAAAAGTACCACCAACCTTATGATTCCCTTGAATAAAAGTAATAGTTTGTTTGGAACCTAATACTTGAACATATTATATATTGACATGATAATTTTTTCCCTAAATGAAAATTTTCCATCTTAATCTATTAAACTGCTTTCTAGTTGAAGAAGCAAAAGTGTGGCGAATTAATTTGTATTATAGAAAGATGTTTCTTCATTTTTAATGAAGTGAGTTTTTGTCTTTTTTTCAGTCAAAATAATTGTGGACCTAGAAATTCACTGGAATGACTGAATATCAAAAAGATTTAATCTATTTTGGGGGGTTTGTTATTTTAAAAATTTTAAATGACATTATTCTTGAGGGGAAAAATGAAGAAAATAAAAACTTGAAAGGCTGAACTGTGATGCTCCTGCAAAAAGTTTGGTGTCATTGCTTTGGGATCATCTTATAATAGTTTTTTAGTTGTACCATCCTAATAGAATTGGATTTTTTCCTTAAATGCCTCTTTTTGCTTCTCAGCTGAGCCAGGGTGCTCAAGAACTCCTATTGTCTTCTCTTTCAGGGCCTTTGTTATCTTCCAAAATAGTGACTGTCTAGATGAAATTCTGAACATGATGAGCATTGGAGCAAGTAATTGCATGCTGTTGACCTACAAACGTGTCTTTCTCTAAACACTAGGAAACTTACCTCTCTGCATTGGCGTTATCAGTTTGAGATTGGCTGATATTAACAGTGAATCCTTGCTAGATATTCTTAATCTTGAAGACTTCCATAAATCGTAGCCGTATGTTACTGTCTACTTGGTCCACAGTAGGGGAAGGTGATCTGCACCCCTAACTTAGAAGCTCATATCATTCAAGCCGAGTATTTTCCAGCACATGCAAAATGAGCTTTTCATGTTTTAGCCTCATAGCTCAGCAATGATTATCTGTAGTTAGACTCTTATGAAATCAACAGGGTATAAAAAATCCTAAATGCTGTAAGCCATTCCTAAATAGGATTGGGTATATGAACCACATTCTTGGCTTCACACTTTTAAGACACATTTGTCTCAACAGCTGGTTAGCTCTGTGAGTGTAAAATGAGAAATAGAAGTGCGTTCCCAATTTCCTGTTTTTCTTATACTGCTTAAGGGAATAAAAATCTTGATAGGATTAGCTAAAAAGGAATTATGGATAGAAACAATTTAGGATCCATAATTGCAATAGTTGCAAAAGCAATCAGTGTTAGTGCTTATTAATTGAAGATTATTGCTATTCATCCAGTTATTGTTGAATATAAATATGTTACAATTATTTTTAATATTATTGTATTACATTCTATTACTGTAACTTTGGATGGATGACCAGCCTTGAGGCAGGAAAACTTGAAATGGCCTAAAGTTATCAAGTGTTAACTATGTCACTCTAGGCAAGCCACATGACTTCTCTTTTACAGAAGAGTAATTTCTATACTAGAGTACTGAGGTGATGAAGTAGATAAATTGTGAGGTCTGTAAACAGGAAGACCTGATACTAATTTTGGCATCAGATACTTGCTAACTGTATGATTCTAGGCAAGTCACTTAACTTAGTTTTCTTCAATTTTCTCATCTAGAAAATGAGCCAGAAAAAGAAATGGCAAACCACTCCAGTTGCCAAGAAAAGCTAAAATAAGGTCACAAAGAGTTGAACATGACTGAATGATTGAACAATAAAATTCCTACATTGTCAATTTCCCATATAGATGAAATCAAAGTATAGACACCTCCACCCACTCTCATATGAAGTGTATAATCTCAATTTAGAAACTTTTCTGTCAGAAAACATGTTTTGTCTTTTCAACCTGAGATTACAAATACTACAGAATGGTCTCTGTAAAATTTTGTAATGTAAACAAGTGTTTCTTTGTAGTTTTCATTTTTTTTCTTCTGCAAAATATTTAAAGAATTTTTGTTGTTAAAAGGACACTTGATATTCACATTTATGACCAAAGTCTTGGGATTCGTGTGCCTCCCTAATTTTTCTTCTTCCTCATTACCCCCTTCTCACTTTACTTCTTCCAGATTCTATGTGTCTCCAGACATAAAACTATTATTGTAAACTAATTGTAGCTGACTAATTGATACTAGGAAATATAGAAATCTTCAGATGAATGGATTAGTTTTGTGGAAGACAATAAAACTTGAGAGACAAAGCATACCCTTTGGGAACCATTGGTATATACTCTCAGTCTTTGTTTCCTTTGATATGCCTTAAATAGTAAAATAAAATACAAAATTAGTTCATTTTGATATATCCATAAGTCCCCACCAGTTTCCTATTTTTCTATACCAATTACTAAACTAACTTGAGCTATACTACCTATTTGCTGGTAAGCTTATTTCTTGGATGATTTGCATTTTAATAGTCTATAATTAATTCACTTTTATGTGTATTTTTATCATGAGCTAAAATTTCCCTTGGGTTTGGGTTGTGACTTCCATTGCTAACTTGTGCCCTAATTAATTTATGGAGTCTTGATGTTCAGGTCTTATGACTCTTACTACAGGTTCCCTGTGTTTTCAAATATTGGAGAGAAGTCATTTTAAAATAGCTCTTTTCCTGACTAAAATTTTTTGTTCTATCTCTCATAAAACTATCTTAGTCACCAGATACTTTGGTATTTCTGTGCATGTGATTCTAGAATATCCAAAATTTATTTATTTTTATCAAGGATAGTAAGTCAGACTTCCTGAGCTATAAAGAAGGCTGCATCACTGCAATAAATCACTTAGATATCTCCTCCAGTACAGATACTCATTGCAGATTTTAGAAATTAAGGGAAAGATCCTTTTTTTTCTGTGACTTTCTTTTCTAAGCCCAATGGTGGCAGTGAATTTTAGTAGCTCTGGAATAAATGACAAGATTAAAAGAAATCTCCACTGTCACTATTAATAAGACTCATTCAAGTGATGGCTTAATACATCTAATCATAGCCACTTTTCTTAAGTTTGCACCTCCTCTCCACTAATACTGTAACTTTTACCGGGAATCAGACATTGTGGTATTATTTTTCTTTTATAATACAGAACAACTGAGTGAAATGTTGGAAATACAGTTCAGTTTTTATAATGAGTATAGTAAAAGCAACATTGGATTGAGTTCAGGCACTAACTTTCTCATTCATTAACTTAAACAAATTAAGAACCCTCACTTTTACTATCTGTAAAAAATAATAATAATAATACTTTACAGGATTATTGTAAAACTCAATTGAGATAAATTATGAAATGGGAATTTGTATATTGTTGAATGTTAAATTTCAGGAATTAGTAGATGACTATTACAAATGATGTTATCTTTTGTTCTCTATAGATGGTATAGGTGCCTGTAAATGCAGGTCCTATGGTTTTCAAATCATCATTGCCCTTTGATATGATCCACAAACACTTAAAGATGCATTAACTAACTTTCAGGTTGGTAACATCTGTTATCATTTGGGAAAGGAGCTTTTGTATTATAACTACCAAAAAAGGTATCTTTTTTCTGGTTCAATTGAGGATGCAGCAAATACATGCAATTTGTTATAATTTGTGCTTTATATTTCTATTCTTATACCATAGCATTTACTGTATCATCAGTTTCTAACATTTGTGAAATGAGGTGCTACATGTAAATAATAATTTTTTCATAAATCATTAAAGTAAGCTTTAATTACTTTAAGGATTTATGAAAAAATTATTAAAAATTATGAATTTTTTTAAATATACATTGTACATTTCCTTGTTTTCTTAAACAGAAACAACTGAGTGTATTTTCAACTTTTCTTCCTGATTCAGGGTTATCATTGTAAATAAACCAATTATAATAGTATTTTGCAATTATATGTTATAAAGTCCTAACCATTCCAAAAAAAAATATTATCTATAACTAATTGACCCTATGCTAAATGACTGTTAAATTATGCTTTATTTTCTATTAAATCTTGTATTTTCTTCATTCCTATATCTCAACCTAATGGTAGATTGTCCACTATTTCTTCCAATATCAGCTATTATTACCTTATGATTTTAGTAGTGTTCTGGAAAATTGATATTAGAACTTGATAGAATTATATGTAAAGACGAGACTCCAGAAATATTTATAGCTTCCCTCTTATATGGCAAAGTGTGTGCCTTTTGGCTATTACAGTTCTTTTTCTGCTCACTTCTGGTTCCATGGCCCTGAGTTTGCTATAAGACTAATTTCTGGATACATGAAATGATATTGCCAATGCTTTAATGATAGTAATCAACATTATATTCATTTAACTTTAATATTCAGCTTAAAGAACTAATTTCTTTTAATTGCCTACAAAATAAGCTCCACAAGTACATCTGTTTTATTTCTTTTATATTCAAACTTCTTTTTTTTAACCTAAAATCATATTTATTCAGTTCACTCACCAAACATAGCTTCAAGTGAAGATTAATGACTGCCAAATTTCAAGCACAAGTGTAAAATAATAAAATTTACCATGATATATAAGATTTAAGTGAACATGTTATATAATTTGAAGGAAATTTTAAAGATGTTCCCAAGATGTTTTATCTATGCCAATATATTATAAAAATTATATGTAATTTCTCAAGGTGATGGCTTTGAAAGGACAAATACACTTCTGGGTTTATATATCATTTTATATTTATAAAGTATATATATATATATATATATATATACTTCATAAATATATGAATATATTGTATATAAAACATGTCTACTTTATAAATATAATATAATGGATATATTACATTTATAAAATATATGTGCCAAATCATGTAGATTTAGTAGAACAAAATGCATCCCCAAGAGGTTGTCCTGCAACAAGGTATTTCCCATATGTATGTTAAGATCAAATTGCCTATACAGAGGCTATAATAGAGATGACTTTAGTCAATGATCCTCAGAAGACCACTGTCAAAAGAGGCAAAATATAATGGACAGGCATTATATTTAGATAGCATATCAGTGCATGTTTTATGAAAAAAAAATACATTGCATGTGCATTAAAGAAGAGGAACAAAATAGACATTGAATTTGTGGAATTATATAGTACTTTCATCTATCTCAAGCTTCTATCTCAAAGGAAATTTCTCTCTTTTTTAAATCTGGGAATTTTTTAATATTTTATTTTCCACATAATGCTATGTGGCTACAAAAAATAAAATATCTTAGGAAACAAAATTTTGTTGACTCATAGACCAATGAAAATAGGTGTGAAGAGTGTAAGAAAACTATAGACTATCTCCCTTGTAGTATTTTCCACACATGAAGTGACATAAAACATTATCCAGGATATGAATAATGAAAAATTAAACAAGGTGGTTGTGTAGCAAAAGAAAAGAAAAACATATACAAAAGATGTAGAACTTACATAAATTATTAAAAGATCAAGAGGAATACCTCAAAAAAGTAGATTAATGATTTGCATAATATGGAAAAGAACACAGAATTAGAAAGCCTGTTGGGCAGATTATAATATTTCCATTAAGAGGCATCATTGAAGTATTATTTTAGTCATAGGATCATAGATTTAAGATCATATATTTAACGGACCATGTGGTCCAAAATTCTCATTTTATAGAAAAGACAACAGAGGCCCACAGAAGTTAAATAACTTAGCTAAAGTTGTATCAGTACTATTTGACATGGGATTTGAATACAGATACTCTGATGCCAGATCTAATCCTGTTTTCATTGTGCCAGTCTATTCTGTATTCCCATTTGTATTTTTGCTATATTTACAAGTTGCTAAATAAATAATTATTATGAAGGAATATAAGAAAATATTTTAAAATCTGTCCCTCATTTCATTAAATGTGAACTTAGTAGTTTTTAGGCCAGTACTAAATTCAAGAGAAATGTCTTTTGAAAGATGTGGAACAAGAGAAGAGCATAATTGCTCTATTTTATTTTTTCAAGTACAGTGGACTACAATTACCAAATGATCTTCTTTTTCCCAGTCAGTGAAAGGTTTCTAGAAAAACACAATATTCATTTTTTTTAACATCATCAGAAATCTCATCGATTGCTTTAGGCTTTCTTTGCCAGCTATCTTAAAATCTCACAACTGTTACAGAAACAGAAGTCCTTTACAATTCAATTCATGCTGAAATAGCCTGCTGTTTAAATTTCTTCATAACTCAACTCTGCTATTCTTAATTCATTTAACATCTTTGGGGAGGAGTTTAGTTTTAAAGATAGTTTTGTTTCTGTTTTTTAATAGTTATAGCCCAAATGATGATACATAAGAGCTAAGTAATAAATCTGTATTTTCTTTTCAAAAGAAAATTAGAATATATTAAAGGGAAAGGTCAAATTGTTCATTATGAAGAGTATTAAGCAACACATTTACCTAGAAACACCAAAAAAAAAAAAAACAGCAAAAATTTTAAAAGAAACTTAGGAGTAACAGTGTATAGAAACAATAATTCCTGAACCTTACAAATAATATAATGTTCCTTGTCAGTATAAGCTCCACCTATACTTGGTTTTTAAAAAAATCTCTTGTTGGTATATAGTAAAGGGGTCAGGGAGACTTCAATTAAATACTGCCTTGGACATATTATCTTTGTATTGCTGAGAAAGATGCACAATATACAGCTGTCTGAGTTAACTCTCTAGTAGTTAGGAGTAGTTTAGTGAGTAAAAGATCAGTTGAAATTTTCATTGGTGATTGAATTATCCATCTACATTGGATATTTTATATTCTAATACACATAATGATGTGTGTATGCATATATTTACATGCAATACACATATGCAATATCTATGCACACATATTTATTTATATATTAAAAGAGAGAATCAGACTTCATTGTATAATTTTAAATTAAATTAGCCATATCAGATATATTAAGTAGAATATGAAGATTTATATTCATTGCATATTAAGAGTTTGATATAGGGATTTTGACCTAATGATCACACCACCATGTTTTAATTACTTTTCAGCATATTCCTCTCACTATGTATGTCCACAATAGCACACATGAAGTCATAATACCTTCTTTTATTTAAATTATTCAGCTCCTCCACTATACTGCCCTGGCAGCCCTCCTTTCCCACAATTCTGACTCAATCTTCATTCAGTTACCTATGCTTTTTATAAAGAGCCTTAGAAGTCTCAGAGGATGAAATTTTATTTAAAGTCTCACTCTCTTTTCTCAGAATGTAGAAAATGTTATACTTCATATATTCCAATTCTGAGTATTGCTAGTCAGGGGCTATTATTTTCTGTAATAGTGTCTTGGTATTCATTTCAAGCAAACCACATTTTATAAAGTAGGGTTTAGAAAAACTAAATAGATATAACCTTATACAAAGTTTGATTCTATTTTCTTGTTTATAGCTCTGTGTGTGTTTCTTTGAGTGTGATTCCATTCTTTTCCCTCCACAATATAACTAGAAGGCTCATGCCATTATTATTAATTACAATTAATCTTGAAATCCTTATTTCCAAAATAAAGAACATTATAACTCTTCAGTTGTAAGAATTGTAAGAATATTTATCATGGTATTTCTCCCTAACAATGTCAATATTCAAGCAGAAATAACACAGGGACTTGGTATTTACATATTATGTGAACAGACTTATTTTCTTTTTAATTAATGTTTGTCCAAAATATGCAACATGCTTTAATGACTTGAGTATTAAATACTACTGTAATAAGTGATCAAGTATAATTTCAAGTGTTGCAGATTACAATATTAATGGAATTCTTAGAACTCTTTAAGTAGAAAAAAAAACTTGCCTATGAAGACCAAATATTTGGTGAAAAGTATGAGGAAAAAAGGTTCAAGCATTCTTTGGGAGTGGAGTAAATTGGTATTAATGATGAAAGAGAGAGAGAAATGATAATCATATCTCTCTCTTCATATGACTGTTTAACTTCTCTAATTAGAAAATCTTATCCTATATTTAGATTTGTCCTTAAAAGTAAAAAAATCATACATGTGTATGAGACAGTATACATATGTAAGTAAATGTGTATGTCTCTGTGTGTATATGTGTACAAAGTATCTTAGAGAGACTGTGAGAAGAGTATGGAAGTGAGAATATTCATGTAAAATTTGAAATATATGGGAAATTATAATTTTAATTTATGTTTGAAAACTTCTGATTTCTAGCAAGATCATAATTTAAAGAACTAAGCACCCAGTTAAAAGTTTCAGTAGTATGTTATCAATACTATGTGAATGATTAATTACAAGTAAGTTAAAATATTTACCTGACCATTAATTTTTTTGATAAATCAAAACTTTAAAAAATTATGAAAAATTTTTGTGGGAAAATTTGAATATCTCAAAATTAAAATATTCATTGCCTACATGAATGATTACCAAAAAAGTACAAATAAGGATACAAGCTACAACTAGATCATAATTCATGGGGAAAAATATCTGAGGGTTTTTGGAGATTTGAGGAACAATCCAAATCAATAATTCTATATGGAAAACAAAAAGAAAAGAAAACCTATAGCAATCATAGACTTAATTAGCAAAGATACAGTTATTAACATAATAGAGATGTTGGTCCTATTATATTTTCCCCTCCTCCATGAGATTCTCAATCTTATGACTAGTATTTTTTTAAATAACAGCTTTTTTATTTTCATGATATATGCAAAGATAGTTTTTTTATCATACCTTTGCTGCAAAAATTTTAAATAAAATATTAGCAAAGAAATTGCAGCAACTTATTGGCAGCATTATACACTATGATCAAATGATTATAAATCCCAGGAATGCAGAGCTGGTTCAAAATCAGCAAAACAATTATCATGATATATAAGAATATCAAGAGAATTGATGAAAAAAATGCAAAGGATGGTGACTTAGCAGTACCAAATTTAAAACTATATTATAAAGCAGTAGTCATCAAAACCATTTGGTACTAATTAAGAAATAGAGTGGTGGATCAGTGAAATAGAGTAGATACACATGACACAATAATCAAGACCTAAAGTAATCTAGTATTTGATAAACCCCAAATTTCAACCTCTGGAATAAAAAATCACTATTTGACAAAAATTGCTAGGAAAACTGGAAAATAATATGTCAGAAACTTGACAGATAATTACATCTCACACCCTATACCAAAATAAGGTCAAAATGAGTATATTTTGGGCATAAAAGATGATACCATAAACAAATTAGGCAAACAAGGGATAATTCACCCATCAGATCACTGGAGAAGGAAGGAATTTATGATTAAAAAAAACAAAAAAAAAAATAGAGAACATTATAAAAGGGAAAATGGTTAATTGTTATTACACTAAATTAAAAGGCTTTTTCACAAACAAAACCAACAGAAACAAGATTAAAAGGGAAGTAAGGAAAAATTCTTTACAATCAATGTTTCTGATAAAAGTCTAATTTCTAAAATATATAAAGAACTGTATCAAATATATAGGAATGCAAGTCATTTCTCAATTCCCCACATGTGCAAAAATGACTATAGCCTCTTTTTTGTGGTAGCAAAGAATTGGAAAATCAGTAGATGCCCATCAACTGGGGAATGGCTTAATAAGTTGTGTTACTTGAAGATAATGGAATATTATTGATCTCTAAAAAATGATGAACTGATTTTAGAAAGGCCTGGAAAGATTTACACACACTAATGCTGAGTGAAAAAAGCAGAACCAGGAATATATTGTACACAGTAATGGAAAGAATGTGCAATGATCAACTATGAAAGAAAGACTTGGGTCTTCTCAATGGTTCAGTGGTCCAAAGCAATGCTGATACACTTTGGATAGAGTGTGTCATTTGTATGCAGAAAAAGAACTAAGGTGACTGGATGTAAATAAACACATGCTATGTTCATTTCTTTTTTTCTGCTCTTTTCTTATCACTTCCATGGTTCTTCTCCTTTGCTCTGATTTTTCTCTCCCAAAGTGACTCATAAAGCAATGTATATTAAAAATAAATAAATTTACAAGAAAAAAGTCACCCTTACAAAACCTTGTATTCCAAATTTTTCTTCCTTCCTTCTCCCCACTTCCTTTCCTAGACAGCAAGTAATCCCATATATATTAAACATGTGCAATTTTCCTTTATATATTTCTACATTTATCATGCTGCACAAGAAAAATCAGATCAAAAAGGAAAAAGTGAGAAAGGAAAAAGAAAGCAAACAATAACTAAACAGGAGAAAACGCCATGATGTGATCCCATTCAGTGCCCATAGTCCTCTTTCTGGAAGCACATGGCTCTCTCCATCACAAGTCTATTGGAATTGGCCTGAATTATCTTATTGTTGAAAAGAACCCTGTCTATCAGAATTGATCATTATATAATCTTGTTGTTGCTGTGTCCAATGTTCTCCTGGTTCTAATCACTTCACTTAGCATTAGTTCATGTAAGTCTCTCCAGGCCTTTCTGAAATCATCTGGCTGTTTTTTTCTTATAGAACAATAATATCCTATAACATTCATATACCATAACTTATTCAGCCATTCCCCAACTGATGCATATTTCTCAGTTTCCAGTTTCTTGCCACTACAAAAGGGCAGCTACAAATATTTTTGTACATGAAGATCCTTTTCCCTTTTTGATCTCTTTAGGGTATATGCCTAGTAGAGACACTGTTGGATCAAAGGGTATGCACAGTTTAATAGTCTTGTTATAACCAGTATTAAAAACTACAGCTTTGATAAGACAAACTGAAATGTTGTCAAAGAAGGAGTATCAAGATGGAAGTAATTTCTGACTTTTAATTTTGCTGGTCTCAGAATCTTGAATTGGAAACAATATATAGAAACATAAGATAAAATTCTGTCTTCATTTCTCTCAAAGATTAATATGCATTGATACTCACAAACGAAAATGTGATTCTACTTATGTAAGCAAACACATAATTTTCTCTCTCATAATAAGTTCCTTAAATGACCACCATAAGAAAGTCAAATGAGATATTTTTCTTTAACTACTTTTGTTTTATCAAAGTTTCATTTTCAGTAGATATAAATGTAGAAAGCATACTGTACTCACAGCTATTGAACAAGTGCTAATTTCCTAGACTGGTTTATGATGTAATTGTCAATGATCAGCCAGAAAGGTTCAGACCTTTCTTAGGTAAGACTCCTACTACTGGTTAGAAATGTCATTCTTTAATGAGTAAATGATGAATGTTCAAACCCCATGGTAGTAGGTTAATAGAAAGGGTTTCAAAAAAGCTTTATTAAGGGGATGCTAAGAGTCAAGCATAGTTATTTTATCTGTGTAAGGACTCTTTACAGTATTAGAGATTGTAGCTATTACTCTTAATTAATAGCATTATAGATTGAATCTCAGAGAGTTTGAATGACACAGGGTCACACAGGTCACAAACATCAGATATGGGATCAGATTATGATTCTATGTATGTGGAATCAGTGATATTTCTAATACCCTATTTTGCCTTCCATTAAAATATACTGACAATAAAATCATTATTGATATTGTATTTATTAATTTATTCTAGAATATTCACTAATAGTCTGAATTACTGCTTTTTCCTGATTGTCTCACAACTTTGTGGAGAACAACATATATCCAGAGATAGATTTCATTTGGGTATGACTCCCAGTGTTCCAAATGATAGTAATTATGATAAAGTGCCCATATGTAGTAGACAGTAATAGAAAATTTAAATGTATCTATCTATCTATCTGAACTCATTTAAAATGAGGAAAAAAAGCAAATAGGAATATATGTGAACCCTGTTTTGACATTTTTGAGGAATGCATTTTACTTAGACAGCCGAGTTGTATAAATAAATTTTTACAATAATTATTAAGTTATTATATATTGATTTCCCCTATGTGAGTTAGGTCAAATAATATCTACAGGTCATACATATTGACACGAATTTAAAATGATGTCAATTTTGCTGGGATATAGAACTACAGAGAGAGTTACATAAAAATAAACTGGCTTAAGTTACTGTGCTATTGAGGGAGAAATGTTTACAATCAGGTTGATATGAGAATAGGATATAACTTCCAAGTGAAGTTCAACCTCTTTAAACAAAAAAGGAATTTTAAAAAATGGACAAACCTCTGGTTCTCAAAACTTTAGTTTGAAAAAGATCAACTGTTTTACATATATACATATATTGAATATTAGGGAAAATAATCTATAGAAATATGAGTATCAAAAGTTGAATATTTTTATTAAAATAAACACATTATATACAGAATAACTTTTTAGATATAGAGTTTAATAAAGTTATTTTTCAAGTTATCCAAAACTAGACATAACATTTAAAAACTGTATTATTTACCAACATTCAAGGAGAATTAACATTTTATAGTATTTTTAACACAAAAAATGTGTATATTCACCAAAACCAAAATCTAATTTTTCCAAATTAAAAGATGTTTATTTATTTAAAAATTATCATTTACAAAGATATTATGCAGTCATGGTAGAATAGCTTGTTTTTCTTGGAAAACAATAAATTAGTAGTAATAAAGAAGCAAATAAATAAAAGAATAAATGAATGATTATGATATGATTTATAATAATTGTGAGGTACTTTTTAAATACCTCATTTATCCTCACTAAAAATATGAGAGGTGTGTATATATACATATATTATCATTATTATTATTATTATTATCACTATCATTATCCCAATTTTCCAGACAAGAAAATAGACCAAGAGAAGTTAGGACTTACCCAGAGGCACAGAACTAAGTATGTGAATAATTAAATTTAAAGTTATGTTTTAGGTACTTAAGGATAGTGACAATTTTCCTTCTTTCAGTTCATTAACCACAGTATTTCCTGAGCAACAACTATGTGCTCAGCACTCTGCTGTTTGATTTAGAAGAGGGAAAATTGGTGAATGTCAAGCAGTAGAAAATATGAAAACTGAAGTTTCTAGGCAGAACAAATTTTTTTAAACTTTTCCAATTAATTGAATTTCCAGTAATGAGATTAAATATCTAACATGTTTCATTTAACTAAATAAATTAGATGTGCAGTATTTCATAAAGGAAGACAAAGAAAAATAAAAACAATATTTCAATATTAATTTTACTTTGATTAGAAAATAATTCTACCATATTTATCCTATATAATTGTGAAAATAGGTTTGAGTATGGAAAATTAATTTCATTTTTAAGCTTTAATGTTCAGATTATCCCAAATACATGGATTATTAGTAAACTCATTTATATTTTTTTCTGACTTAATGAGATATATTTAAATATATACATCTATTAAACATATAATTTAGCACAGTGGATAAAGTCCTGGACTTAAAGAAACTATGTATTAAAGTGTCCTAAATTTTGCTGATTCAATTTCCGCATTGGTAAAATGGGATTAATAATATCACCTACCTTCCAGGGTTATTGAAATAAACAAATGAGATTATATTTCCAAAGTGTTTTGCAAAATTCATGAAGGCTGAAGTTTATTTTTTCTTTACAATTGTGAAGATGAAGAAGATAATGATAGTGGTGGTAGTGGTAGCGATGGTGGTGGTGATTGTGTGTGGATACTACGCAAAAGGCTAAGATTACAAAGGCAAAAGATAATGGTTCCTGCTTTCAAGGAGCTTTTTTTGTACTAAATGTTAACATTTATTTGAATTAACAAAGGCTAAGTGAACACCTTTACTCAAAACACAGCAGTTTTGGTGTTTATTATAACATTTACAAAATTCATTATAATAAACCAAATAATACTCAAGAAACTGTTTCTTTAAGTATATTATTTGTATTTTAGAGAGGAATGAAACTTAAATTGTTTCAGTCTTATTTTCCTTTATAATTGATCTGATATAATTGATCAATTATATTTATAATTGTTTATAATAATATGTTTATTTCACATATAAACCTCAATTATTAAAAAAAAAGTCTAAAGAGGTTTGTTTGTTGTTCTATCTATGGTCACACAAGTATCTAGAAAGTAATATGATCAAAATCAGGAATCCTAAATTTTCATTTGCTTTGCATTTGGGATCTGCAATCTCAAGAAGAAATTTAAAAAATCAAGAAAATACTACATAATCGCCAAGGGCATTAGTCATACTTAGATATTTGTAGGTGTCTGCAAGATTTGCCAAAATATAGATGAGGCTAGGAAAATCACATATCAAGGTAGTGTTAAAAAGAGAAAACCTTACCAACCACAATTTAAAGAATGAGATGAGAAAAGTATATTGTTAAAATGTTTTGTACTAGTTTTGCACATATAGTTATTATAACAGAAGTTTTTATTCAAGAATGCATGTATATGTGTATGTGATTATAGATGTAGACACATGTATATTTATATATATGCATATTATATATACATATATAAAATTAAGAGAACATTTTTCCATAATGCAATATGTCAACATACCTGCTAAAAGAAGGTAGACTTATAATATGATTTTGCCACCTGCTTTCCTCAGTTTTAGATTTGGACTCTGTCTACTATACATGTATCAGGTATTTAAAAATATATACATTTTTGAGTTCTGATTATGTGCTTAGCAATGTTATAAGTGGTTCTAGAACTGGAAAATTGAAAGTCAGTATAAGAAACAATTCCTGCTTTCAAGCTTTATAATCTAAATGGGGATTCAAACCTGATGTTTATAAAATAACAACACTGTAAGAGAGTAAGTCAAGTGAGAAAGAATATGGGATAATTTGCAGAAGTTCTAAACAGAAAACTCAGGAAAACAATACTTCTGGGGGAACACTTTATGGAAGAGTTTGGATTTGGACCAAAACTTATGAGATGGCTAATTTTGCATTAAATAGAAGAAAAAAGAGATGGCATTTTAAATAAAGGGAATAATATGATTGATAGTTCAGATGTATCAATGAATGAATATTGATTAATTCTGGAATAGTCAGGAAAAAGATAGCTAAAAGTATAAGAAGTAGTTTCTTAATCTTTTTCTGTGTCGTAAATTCCTTTAAAAGTTTGGAAAACTCTATGGACTCTTTAAAATCAGTTTTTTAAATGCATATATTAAGTTACATATGATTGCAAAGGAAAGCCATTGTGTGTACATATATACATGTATTCGTGTATATACTCATATTATGTGCATATTTACCTATAATACACATTTGTATGTACATATACATGAATATACATGCAAATATGCATAGGTATGTATATGTAAATTAAAATTTATAGATCCCTAGGTTAAGAATACATTTTGTAAGTGTGTGTGTGTGTGTCTGTGTCTCTGTGTGCATTTTAGGTAGGGAGGTGGCAATTAGAATATTGGATAAGTGGATAGAATAAATCTCTCAATAAATAAACTTTTATCAAAATATCAGTAATGTGCTAAGTTCTGCGGCTAAAAGGAAAAACATGAAATATCCCCTGACATCAAATGAGTTTGTTTTCATTCCAAATGAAAAGAAAAACATACCAACAAACAAAGAATAATTGACACATTAGGTTGGTTATGTAAAGTATGTCTGAAGTATGGTGGAAGGTATGGGAATTAAGAAAGGAAAGGAAAGTTTGAAGCAAAAAAATGAGGCATGTATTTTTTTCTTTCTTTCCTCCCTTTCTTCCTCTCTCTCTGTCTCCCTCCCTCCCCTTCTCTTTCTCTGTATGTGTCTTTCTTTCTTTCTTCCTTTCTTCCTTCCTTTCTCTCTTTCTTCACTGTACACATTATTTTGACAAGGAAATGCCATGATAATTTCTTAAGGAAATTTATATATGCCTATATGTATTGTGTAAAAATATATGGCAATGTGTGGAATGGGTGCTAGACCCCTTTCCCAAATTAACTAATCAGAGACATCTTCAGGTACAAAAATAAAGCATTTATTTAGTCCCTGCAGGGAGAGGCCCAGAAACACCCCAGGGAGCCATCCCAACTCCTGCCATGTGCTCCTGAATCTGACCAGCTTCCTCCTTCTCAGGTTTAAATAACAAAAGACTAAAAGGAAGTAACCATCCTTGACCAATGGTCACCAATGTTGTGTACCTCCCACAGGTCATGTCACTTCCTGAAACCTCCTGTCACCTCCTGCAACCTAGGGCTTGACCCTCTAAAGATCATGTGACCCCTTCCTAGGGTCCTTCCAGGACCTAGCCAAGGCCTGATCTCCCTGGGAACAGGGATCATGTGACTGAGTCTCACCCTGAGAAAGCTTTATCCAATCAGTTGATCAGTCCCATTCAGAAATAAGAATTTCCATATATGTATGTGTGTATATATATATATATATATATATATATATATATATATACATGAACTTAATATGTGCTTGCTTGTATGCATATAAAGAGTGTCTTTACTCACGTTATCTGGATAATCAGGGGAACTGTAGTGCTCTCAACAAATTCATGTTCATATAGTGCTTTAAAGGATAAAGCCATTTCCCTCACAGAAATCTGTGAAGTAGCTAGTGCAAATATGATTAACAAGGTTTATAACAAGTTAAGAGATTGAGTGAAAAGAATACAGCTTTCAAAAGCCTGAACCTAATTACAAAGCAATTTTCATTCTAAATCCAGTGATCTTTTTACTATACCAGAAAAGTAGAGTTAGAGGAATCTGAATTTCCAGGAAGATACTAAGTTTAGGGGCAACTAGGTGGCACAGTGGATAGAGCACCAGCCTTGAAGTCAGGAGGACCTGAGTTCAAATGTAAACTTAAACACTTAACACTTCCTACCTGTGTGACCCTGGGCAAGTCACTTAATCCCAATTGGCTCAGGGAAAAAAAAAAAAAGACTAAGTTTAGTTTTACATAGAAGTTTTTAATGACAAGGTATTTAAATGGAAATGTCTAGTAGGACCCCATACCAAAATAAGGTCAAAATGGATACATGATTTGGGCATAAAGGATGATAGCATAAACAAACTATGAGAACAAGAGATAATTTATCTATCAGACCTTTGGAGAAGGGAGGAATTTATAACCAGAGAAGAACTAGAGAACATTATGAAAGGCAAAACTTAAAATTTTGATTACATTAAATAAAAAAAGTTTTTGCACAAGCAAAACCAACAGAAACAAGATTAAAAGGAAAGTACAAAGCTGGTAATAATCTTTGCAGAATGTATTTCTGATAAAGGTCTCATTTCTAAAATATATAAAGAACTGTGAAATTTATGAGGATAAAGTCATTCCCTAATTGTTAAATGGTCACTTTTTTCTCTCACTATGATTTACCAATTAATGTATATTAAAAACAAAATTACTACAATAATGAAAAAACAAACAAAAAAAGAAAAATATGAACACATTACTAAAAATAAAATGTGTTTAAATAAATTTTAAAAGCAGAACATTGGGAACTTGGGAGGCAAATAGTATTATACCCTTATATTAGAAGTGTGACTTAGGCTGTAATAGAGAGCATTGAATTCTAAGTTGAGAAGAGAAAACATGGGGAAAGTTTCAAAATTTAGATGGAAACTTAAGCATGAGTAATATCAATAGCCCTGTTTAGTTGGGAAATATATATATATGTATATATATATACATATATATATATATATATTCATTCATTCACTCATTTATTTATTTATATGAGATGTATAGTGAAACTACTGGGAAGATGTAGATTGGATCAAAGAGAGGAGGTGTTTTGAATGCCAAATGAGCAGATAGTCAAAAAGCATTTATTGTATACCCAAAAGTATAATTTGTCCTCTCCTATTAGAAGGAAAGCTTCTTGAGAATAGGAATTCTTTACTTTTGTTTTTATTTATATATTCCCTCAATTTAAAACACTATTGGACACACAGTAAGCATTTAATAAATTGTTGATTGACTATTACAGACAGCTTTATCACATTTCAAGGAAAAAAAGCTAGACTAGTTTATATGTTGATTATAGCATTTGATATGATTTCTTTTATCTGTATTTCTGAAATATATCTAATGGATTACATGCATATTAATGCATGCAAAAAGGAAATGTCTTTTACATATGTGGAGATACGTGATTGAAACTCAACACAGATAACAACAAAAGTGTTGCTAGCTTCTTCCAGATTCGTGGGCCACCTTCTATTTATTATTTTTAATGATGATTCCCCTTTTTTAATTTTTATTTTCCCCAGTTACATGTAAAAAGTTTTTTTTATTTTGTTCATTCACATTCGTTTTTTTTTGTTGTTGTTGTTGTTGTTGTTGTTTTTTTTTTTTTGTTGTTTTGTTTTTACATATTTCCTTATAAATCATGTTGGGAGAGAAAAATCAGAATAAAAGGGGAAAGCCACAAGAGAAAAAAAA
>JAJPUD010019088.1:0-10366 GCA_023553655.1 Myrmecobius fasciatus
TAAACTCTTAAGAGTATGTTTGGGTAGCTTGTGCTGTGTTGTGTGCTCTGCATGGCAATTAGGATTGCTCACTCCTCTAAGAACCTTTCTCTGGCATCTGGGAGGCTTTAAAAAGTTTATTTTAATTTCAGTTTATTTTACCTTTTTGAGTTGTCAATTGTGATAATTGTACTTAACCATTACATTATTAATCTCTGTGTGCATGAGAGAAAGAAAGAGTGACAGAGACAGACACAGAGAAAGACAGAGACAGAGACACACACACAGAAAGATTGTGCATAAATTCAGTGGTTATCAAAAGTTGAATTGAACAACAGCCAGAGGAGGAGAGAAAGACAGATTTTAAAGGCACAGTTTTTCCCCTCCCAGTGATTTGCTACCTGGGGGCTTGAAGTTGAAAAAGAGAATTATTGATTTATTACCTCTTCAGAGAAGAAGAGAGAAAACTTAAAGCCAGATCCTTTTAGGCTATGAGTTACCACTGGCTGAGTGCGAGGTAGTTGTTGGAAGTGAGGCCTTTGATATTTTACTTCCCATTGTGGTTTAGTTTCAAAGAAACATTGCTCCTTAGGGCAAGGTGGGGGGAAGATTAAGGTAGTAACTGGGAGAGGAAATAAAGTCCCAGGAGTAGATCCATACAAACAAGATTGTGAGGACAAATAAGAGGGAGCTCTCCTCCTAGCACCATATGCCACTAACCCAATACTCCACTGCCACATTTATATATGTACAAATTGTCTCCTGATAGATGCTTGATAGACCATGGGGGTTTTTGTTTTTGTTTTATTTTTATTTATTTTTTGTTTGTGTTTGGTCTTTGTATTCCCAATTCCTAGAAAAGAGCCTGGCACATAAGAGCCTTTAAAAAATGCTGATTGATCATCTGAGGTTTCACTTCAAACTCAGCAAATCGGCAAAAGTGACCAAAGATAGGAATAGTTAATAAGAGTTGTCAAAAGGTAGGGGGCACATCAATGCACTGTTGGTGGAGATGTAAATTGGTCCAATCATCCTGGAAAGCAACTTGGATTTTGGTGAAGGAAATGACTATGTTGTTCATCACTTTTGACCTAGAGAATCCACTACTAGGCATGTATCCCAAGGAGGTTAATATATATTTTTTAATTAAAACTTTTTATTTGCAAAACATATGTTTGGGTAATTCTTCACCATTAACCCTTACAAAGCTTTCTGTAACAAATTTTTCCCCCCTACTCTCCACCCCTCCCCTAGATGGCAGGATATCAACTACATGTTAATTATGTTAAAATACTTGACAAATCGAATATATGTATACATATTTCCACACATCTTGCGTGCAAGAAAAATCGTATCTACAAGAAAAAAATCAGAGAAAGGAAACCCAATGCAAGCAAACATCAATAGAGAGCATGAAAATGTTATGTTGTGGTCCACATTTCACATCCCTCTCTCTGGATGTATATGGCTTTCTTCACTGAACAATTGGAACTGGTTTGAAACATTTCATTGTTGAAGAGAGTCATGTCCCTTAGAACTGATCCTCATATAGTCTTGTTGTTGCTGTGAATAATCATCTCCTGGTTCTGCTCATTTCACTCAGCATCAGTTCATACAAGTCTCTCCAGGCCTCTCTGAAATCGTCCTGCTGGTCATTCCTTACAGAACAATAATATTCCATAACATTCATGTACCATAATTTATTCAGCCACTCTCCAATTGATGGGCATCCATTCAGTTTCCAGTTTCTAGCCACTACAAAAAGAGCTGCCACAAACATTCTTGCACATGTGGGGCCCTTTCCTTCCTTTATGATTTCTTTGGCATATAAGCCCAATAGCAACCCTGCTGGGTCAAAGGGTATGCTCAGTTTGATAACTTTTTGAGCATAGTTCCAAGGAGGTTATTATTAAAAAGAATTTGTCATTATATAACAAAATATTTAATTATAGCAGCACCTTTTGTAGCAGCAAAAAAAAAAAAAAAAACCTTTGTTTTGTAGAAATAAAGAAGATGCTTATCAATTGGGGAATGGTTAAAAAAGTTGTAATATAAATGTGACCATTCGTGGCAAGGGGTTAGTTAGCTATAGCACTTTCTGGTATGTGTAATTTTTCTCGGTTTGGGAAGAGAGAAAACTGACTTTATATCAGCCCTTGAATAGGAGACAGGGTTTCCATGCATAGTTACAGTGGGTCCTATGGGACTCTTTGGAGAACAAAGAGGTAGTGGTTGTTCTGGTAGAAGCATGAGACTGGAGTAGCACTTGTTAGCTACATTTGTATTTCCCTTTCTGAAAGGCCCTAAAAATGACCTCCATCTGAATGCACAAGGTGGGAAGTACATGTAATTGTGTATGCTTTTTCATGAGTATTCACTAAACTAGGAGGTGGAGAACTGAGAGAAGAAAGCCCAGAGACAGGATCAATGAGTTGGCCCTACCATGTCCCAATTTTATTTCCAATTAGGTTTTTCCTAAATTTAGTCATTAAAGAGTATATTTGCTGTATTATTTCATAAATATCTGTGGTCGACATTGTCCTGTTTCTGGATGTCACTAGGTTTATGAAGTGAGAGCACAATGGAAGATATGCAAGATAGAGGGACCTTTTCCTAGTACAGGGCTGAGAGTTTAATCTCTAGTCCATAGTCAGAGTTTCACTCTCTAACTTGGGTGCAAGAGTATAAGGTATTTTCTAAGTACCCTTCTAAGAACAGAATCTGTGTGAATGCTGTCCCTATAGTAAAAATCTACCTGATAGTTGCAAACTCAAGTTAAATTTAAATGCAATGGGATTTTACTATGTTGTAAGAAATGATAGATATAAATATAAGGGTTCTATTCCTTTGGGGTATAGTTTTACTACAGAAAAGAGCTGAAAAAGATTATTTTTTTAAGGAAAAATGACAAAAATCCACTTGTGATGAAACAATCTTATAGGTAAAATATGGAGAAATGACAGACTATTCTGATAACCTGATAGAGAACTGCTCCTGAGATTACTAAGAGACATTTATGTGAAGGCAGAATAATGATTAAGATAATGATGGCTGCAAGAATAGTGGTCCATAAACTCATTTTCATAGCACTGTGTAGAGCAGGGGTGGGGAACCTTTTTTTTCTGCCAAGGGCCATTTGGATATTTATGGCATCATTTGCAGGACATACAGAGTTATCAACTTGAAAAGCTCAAGGTGTGAAAGATTGTTATCACTTGTGGTTGCCTTGACAGGGCCAGACCAAATGATTTTGCAGACCTTATTTGGTCCACAAGTCAAATGTTTCCCAACCCCTGATGTACAGGGTTTTGAAATCAAATAACTATTTGGGAATTATTGAAAATTAGACAGGAGTTACGATTAGCTGTATTAAGTTCTGAAAGCTTTAAACTGCTTAAAATTTTTGGAATAATTTATACAAGGAGCATTGGGTTCATAGCTGTTAGAAATAGGGATTTCTTGAGTTTTGCCACAAAAGGTAAAGATAGGTCACCGACTACTAAGAGGCTCTGATTTGAGGCACGAGACCTTAGGGTAGCTAGATAGACCAATTAAGAAGCCAGTTAAGAGAGGAATAAAGAAGTCACTTATAGGAGATGAGAGTGAGGATGAAAGAGAGGGCAGTAGTTTGGAGAAGGTAGCATGAAATGGTTACCGCATGAATGTAGAGGGATTAGTTTTGGCAAAGAGAAGAATCACCTCTTCATGTGAGAGAAGATATTTTTGTGATAGGAGATGAGAAGAAGGGAAGAGGAAACTTAGAGAAAGGCTTTGATTTTTTTCAGTGAAGTAGAAAACAAGGTTCTCAACTAAGAGAGTGGGAGAAGGGAAGTCAAGGGAAGTTTAAGAGGGGATAAAGAGATTTGGAAAAGATGATCTGATAATCATATACATGTATGTTTGGAAAGCAATCCAAAGCCCCTATAACAAGTATGCATAATCAAGCAAAACTAATTCCCATTCTACCCACTTCCAAATTTGTCCAATATGCAAAATAGTCCTTAACATCTTTGTATTAGGAATGTTCTTCAGCATAAGTCCTCTAGAATCATGGCTTCTAAGTACAGAATCATTTCATTGACCAAAATTCTTAAATCTTTGAAAGTTATTTGCCTTTGAAACATAATTATTATAAAAATTGTTCTATTTTGGTTCACTTCACTTTTGCATTAGTTAATATGTCTTTTCAGAATTCTCTTACCATACTCTTCATAATTTCTTAGAGCATTAATAGAGTTCCATTATATTCATTTGCCATAATTTGTTCAGCTATTCTCCAATTGATGGTTAACCCCTTAATTTCTAGTTTTGTTACTACAAAAAGTTATCATAAATATATTTGTATAGAATGGATCTTTTCTCTCTTTCTTTGAACTCTCTGGGGATATAAACCTAATAGTTGTATCACTGGCTTAAAAGGAATCTTTTTGGACATGGCTATAAATTGTTTTCTAGAATGACAGTGCCAGTTCACAGTTCTATCAAGAGCACATCAATGTGTCTTTTCCTTCATAGCTCCTCCTTCCAACATTTGTTATTTTCCTTTATTGATAACTTAATTTTATATAGTAAAAATTGATCATCTTATCTTCTGTGAACTGACATGAATGAAAAGCCTGAGAAAGTTTCTGGGAAATTAGTAATCAGCTTATTAATTAACCTGTCAAATAATTTAAAAAATTGATGATCAGTAGTTTCTCTTGGTAACTAAAGACAAAATCATGGAGATCACAGAATGCTTAAATATCTTTGGAAAGAGGTGTCTGTGACAAGTGGAAATAAATTCTAATTGGTGAACAACTAATGAAGGGGTGGACTTTAAAATGAAGAGGTAGACTGAAAGCCTTCAACCCCTCCTAAGAAGTGACTTGATCAAGAGACTCATCCACTTCCAACAATGTGGACAAAGGAATCCATTTCTACCCAAACCACACTAGTTGGTTTTCTCTGTTCTGAGTTGAGTCATCCAAAACTCCAATAGAGGGATGCAAGGATATGGGTTTAATGTTTGAGGTGGGAATGCAATTAAATTAGCTTCTCTTTACATTCTAAAAAGTTAGGCCTCCTAATTGGGTGGGAACCTGTCCAAGATTGAGGAGCATGTGCCAGGAAGATTTGGGCAATCACTTCAATCAGCCATAACCTTCAGAGACTAACTGACTGGCATGCAAGAGCTACTCAATGAATGAGGAAATGGAGAGAAAAAAACTTTAATTCTAATTTAATAATTGATTTTTACTATAATAGAAAACAATCATTTCTCTCAGATCCTCTCTTTGTTTTGTTTGATCATGAACTCTTCATCTATCCAGAGAGCTGAAATGCTATTTCTTTGTTATTTATCTATTTTTTTAAAAAAATGATAATGATCTTTAGGTCATGAATCCATTTGGATCTTATCTTGGTGTGAAGTATTGGTTTAAACTTAATTTGTCAGACTGCTGTACAGTTTTCCCAATAGTTTTTGTCAAATAGTGAGTCCTGAACTCAGTAGCTGGAATTGTTGGGTTTATTAAACAATAGGCTATTATGTTTGCTTTTGTAGATTATATATCTAATCTGTTTTAATGATTAATCTCTCTGTTTTTTAACCAATAGCTAATTGTTTTGATGATTATCACTTTTTAATATAGCTTGAGATCTGTTCACTTTTTTCTTCATTATTTCACTTGAGATTTTTGACATTTTGTCCCTTCAGATGAATCTTGTTTTTTTCTTCTAGTTTTATAAAGTAATACTTTACTAGTTTGATTGTAGGACTCTGAATTAAATGAATTAATTTAGTTAATATTGTTATTTTTATTATATTGTCTTGGTTCACCCATAAGAAATAACTATTTTTCTAATTATTTAGGTCTTTTATTTGCATAAAGTGTTTTTATAGTTGTAGCCATATACTTCATATATTTTGTAATTATTTTAAATGGATTTTCTTTTTCTATTTCCTCTTTTTTAATTTCAAAATTTCATTTCATTTTAAAAAGTGATAAATTATGTGGATTTATTTTATATTATGCAACTTTGCCATTTGTTTCAGTTAATTTTTAGTTGACTCTCTAGAGTTCAAGTATTCTATTGTATGACATGCAAAAATGATAATTTTGTTTCTCTTTTGCCTATGCTTATTCTATACATTTCTTTTTCTGATCTTATCACTATAGTTAACATTTTTAGCACTATATTGAACTTAAATGCTTTTAATGAATATTCTCACTTTACCCTTTATCTTCTTGAAAAGAACTAATCTTTATTTCCATTTTATATAAGGGTCTCTCTTGGTTTTAGATATATGCTATTTACTATGTTTAAGAAAAAGTCCATTTATCTCTACATTTCTGAAAATGGATGTTATATGATAAAGCTTTTTCTGAATCTAATTACACAACTATAATTTGTTCTTGGTATTAATATAGTAGTTAATAATGTTTTTAGTTTTCCCAAAATATTGAAGCCACCCTGAACTTCAGGCTGTATCTTTATATTTGTATCATTAAATTTGACTTCACTCTTTTCCTCACTCCATATAACTAATTGGTGGTTAAGTTTTATTGTTTTTAACCTCTCTAACATCTCTTGGCATGCAATATGTTTTTTTTTTCTACTCATATAACCACTACTCTAGTTCAGGTCTTCATTATCTTTTATATACAATAAGCTGCCAATCAGTCCCTCTGTCTCAAGTGTATTGCCTCTCCAATTCTTCCTCACAGAGAGACTAAAGTGATTTTCCTAAAGTATGGGTCTGGCTATTTAAATACCTATTCAATAAACTCCAATCACTTCCAATCCTTTAGGATCAAATATAAATACCCCCCTCCCATTTGATATTTCAAGCACTTTACAACCTAATTCCAACCTATCTCTTCATCCTTGTTATGCAGTATTCCCTTTCCCACATTTTTTTAGCCCAGTCGGATTGGTCTTCTTGCTGTTCTGATAAAATATTCTTTGTTTCTGAACTTTTGCTTTATTTCCCATGCTTGAAACACACCCCCTCCTTGGTTCTGCCTCCTAGAACCCCTTCTTTCAAACTCAGGTTAAACACCACCTTTTATATTAAACCTTTTCTGATTTCCCTCTAGCTGTTAGCATGCCTTTTCAAATTACTTGTTTTTATTTTGTATTTATTTATATATGAGCACATCTTTTCCCAATAGAATATAAACTCCTTGAGATAGAGATTGTTTCATTTTTGCCTGGTATATTGAAGTTGATTAATATTTCCTTGTTGGTTAATTGATTGATTGATTGTGGTTTTTATTGGGAATGAGTTGTTGCTCAATCATTCTTTTAGTCTTGTCCAACTCTCCATGATCCCTTTGCAATTTTCTTGGCAAAGATACTAGAGTGATTTGCTGTTTCCTTCTGATCTTTCTGACAAGTGAGGAAATTGAGGCAAACAAGGTTAAATAATTTGCCCAAGGTCACATAGCTAGTGTCTGAGAGTTTCTCTCTAATAATAATGATGATGATGATAATAGCTAGCATTTATATAGTGTTTTACATTTTTATTTAATTTGGTTTATTCATTTTACATATTTTTATCCTCACAATAATCCTGTGAAATAAGTGCTGTTATTATTCTCACTTTAGAAATGAAGAAACTGTGGCTGAGAGAAATTTAGTGATTTGCCCAAGATCACACAGATAAGTAAATGACTGAAGCAGGTTCTGAAATGAGGTCTTCCAAGTTTAGCGCTCAACTCATTGCACTGTCTGGGAAAGGCATTCCCATGCTACTATGGCATAGGAATCTACAGAAGAAAAGTACCCTTTTGTGTAGGGGGATGATTCAATTTCATTGACCTCCCTATTCTGTTTTAATGTCTCTCTGATTTCATATGTAATCTGCTTGAATAGGTAACTAGTTTTTGTGTGGATGCTTACAACTGTGGATTTGAAAGTACTAGCTCCAAATTGCATGTCAAAAAAGGGATGTATTGAGATATCCTCAATTCTCATGCATATCTAAGGAGTTTCCTGAACAAATATTCAATGAGTACTCACTGTGTCAGAATTAAAATATACAGAGAAGATCCAGACTAGGCATAATACAAACAACAACAACAACAACAACCCCCCCCCAAAAAAAAAAAACAAACCACTGCTGTCTTTCAGCACCTAATCTAACTTAATTTCCCAGCCTTACTGCACACCAGCTGAGCTCTCTACATACCATACACATGTAAATACTTTTTCTTTGGTTTCATCCTGAACCTTTCCCATCGCCATGTCATTCTAAAGGCTGTTCTCTATCCTTTGAATGCTCCCCTATCTCTGATTATTGACATCCTTCCTGAGGATAGGGATTATGCCTTAATTCATCTTTTTATCTCTAGTATCTTGGAAGATAGTACAATGCCTGTAGCAGGTAATATAATACATTTTGTTGACCTGAATGGAACTAAATAAAACTCAATTCCTGATTTTAAGAAGCTTTTAATATGTTAGACTAGTATGCAAAGAAAGGCACCTTTTTTTATGAAACTCACTATAGTCTCCCTTATGCCAAGAATAGGCTTTGGTTGTTCAGATAGAGCAATTGTTTCTGTATAAACTGATTTTTTTTTTTGCCTAAAGGCTTCACAGAAATGGATAATGGAAAAAAGATTTTGAATTTTGGTGGGGAAAAGAGGATCACATAATGGGGGGACACATACTGCGTGGTGGTGGTAGGGGAATAATTAGAAGACTAGGTGCTTATGGTGCAAGAAATACAGCAAATTTGTGACTAATGAACAATGAGTTCCCATCAGGAAGAAGGTGGGAAGACCTCATGGCTCAGTGCTCAGGTAAGAATGAGCCAGATTGAATGAACACCCCATTGTGTTTGGGGGGTGAACAGCTTGTGGATTTTTAAGGGCTATAAACCCAGTTGCAGGTGGGACCAGTGGGAGGCACCTGACTAAGGTCAGAATTACAACTTGGTTTGCTAAAGGTGGCTCTGAGATCAGTGAACCTGGGAATCTTCTATATTCATTTCACAAATTCTTAAGAAATGACTCATTTCTTCCATTCACCCTTTACTCTTGGGGTTTCACTAACTGCTTTTCCTAAACCCACAAAGCCATTCAAAGACCTTCTTTTAAGCAGGCACAAATAGCTTCTAAGAAACAAATTGCAAAATTAATAAGCAGTGAAAAGAGAAGACTAGCTTCTGAGAACTGCTCCATCTTTTTCATGGCACCTCAAAATGGATAATAAGCAGTGCAATAGAGTCTAAACTTCTAGAGTTCCAGACTAAAGAGAAGGACCAATGTTCACTTTTTTTTAAAAAGTCAAAATTTCAGCATTCTTACAGATCAAAACCATCAATAGCCTCCACTGATCCACTAAGCCTCCCTTTAGCTTTCAACCTTTTGGGGAAATCTATGTTGAAGCTAGCCTCTTGACAGGCAAAATGAAGTCACACAGCTTCCCTACTTCCTCATTTTCCTGGCAAATGAAAATGATTCTGATGCTATTTGGGTTGAGGAGATCTTATTTATAAAATCCTTGGATAAATTCTCTTTTTAAGATCATTTAGGACTAGAGGAAGATTATCAGAGTGTTAAAGGCACTTGAAATGGTTGAAGGAACTCAACATTTTATAGGTAAACAGGACCTGGACTTAGACTCAGGAAGACCCAAATTCACATCTCACCTCAGACACTTAACAGTTCTGAGTCAATGGACAAGTCACTTCATCTCTGTACCTTAGATTCTTCATTTACAAAATGAGAAAGTTGAGCATGGTGACCTTAAAAGGCTCTTTCCATTTATCTTTTCCATTATAAATCTATAGATTCTATGTATGGGAACTATGTAGTCTGGCAATGAGAATACAGTGGGGAAATGATTTCTATCAAGTATTTTAAATAAAATATGGCTCAGACTTGTTCCACTTGGCCAAAGAGATGGGAGTTGGAAGGAATGAATGGGAGATTACAAGATATAAGAATATCTTGATATAAGAAAAAGTTTCTTAAGATACTACATTTATATATACCAAAGCATAATGGGCTGCCTACTTCAGAAAGTTTTTTAGTCTTTTTTAGTCTTAGAGTCTCATAATGACATAAAGTATAATATTTTAAAACTCCTTTCTCCTCTTTCTTTGTATTTATCCTCATTGATTTTTCCTTTTACATTACCTGGTGAACTTTAGAGGTCATTGCTGGCAAGGATTAGATATGGACAAACGTTTTTAGAAATATGGCAAATCAGAAAATCAACCAGCTGGCTCAGGGAATGTGAAATGAGAAATTGTCTTTAATTTTCCCAGTGGATAGGTCCTAGCAAAAAAAAATGAAGAATGCAGAGTTTGTCTTCTGTTTCCCCTAAAGTTTTCTTCCTTCCTACCTCCCTCCCTCCCTCCCTCCCTCCCTCCCTCCCTCCCTTCCTCCCT
>JAJPUD010019088.1:10466-27211 GCA_023553655.1 Myrmecobius fasciatus
TTCCTTCCTTCCTTCCTTCCTTCCTTCCTTCCTTCCTTCCTTCTTTCTTTCTTTCTTTCTTTCTTTCTTTCTTTCTTTCTTTCTTTCTTTCTTTCTTTCTTTCTTTCTTCCTTCTTTCCTTCCTTTCTTTTTCTTTCTTTCTTTCCTTCTCCATTTGTTTGTTTCTTCTTTTTTCTTTCTTCTCTCTTTTATTCTTCATAATTCAAGATTCTAAAATGAGGCAGCCAGAGCTAAATTCAATAGTTCAGATGTGTCTTGCAAATGTAATTTACACTAGGGTACTACATTTATTTGTTTTTAAAATTCTTAAATTACTTGCAAAAACAATTTTAATATTTATTCAAAAAAAATTTTGGAGTTCCAAATTCTCTCCCTCACTCTTTTCTTTCTCTGTAGTCCCTGCCACAATGAAGGGTCAAGCATTTTAATATAGGTTATATACTACTTCTATTTTAAGAATGGTTTTTGATTTTTTCTCAACTTGTGTGCTGGTTCATTTTTTTTCCTTTCCCAAAAAATATTTAGCATCCTCATGTTATCTCTTCTCTAGTGATTTTCCTGAAGTATTACCTCCCCACCTTGAAAAGTACTAGTGATTCTCTGTAGACTCCAAGATCAAATTTATTTGACACTTAAAGTTTTAACAACCTGGCCCCTTGCTATCTTTCCAGAATTATTATACTTTATTCTCCTCTGGGTACTTTGTGATCCAACTACCCTGACCTATTTGCTGCTTCTCACATATAAAGCTTTACATTCTATCTCTAGCCCCTTTACCCAGACTGTCCTTTGAGTCATGTGTGGGTAAAAATGAGGTGTTGAGGTTGTGAAAGAACCTCAACAATAATTAGGAAATTCAGAAGAGAGGAAGGATTTGGGAGACAGATAGTAAATTCTGTTTTTATGTATTGAATAGAGATATTTATGGGAGATCCAGGCAAAAAATGAGCAATGGGCAGGTGGTGATGCTATACTGGAAATCATTCACATAGAGATGACAATTTAGCCCATGGAAACTTATGAGATCCATGAGTGAAAGATTATGGAGAAGAGTGGCTAACAATGAGCCTTGGGGGATAAATACAATTAATGGGCATGATATGAATGAAGATCAAGCAAAGAGATTGAAAAGGAATGGTCATATATATGGGGCAGAGAATCAAAAGAGAGAAGATTCAGGAAAACCCAGAGAAGAGTTAACACTCAAGAGTCAATAGTATCTAATACATTGTTGGTGGAATTGTAAACAGATCCAACCATTCTGGAGAGCAATTTGGAACTATGCTTAAAAGGCTATTCTTTGATCCTACAGTATTTCCACTGGACCTATATGCCAAAGAGATCATAAAGAAGGAAAAAGGACCCACATGTGCAAAAATATTTGTGGCAGCCATTTTTGTGGTGGCAAAAAACTGGAAATTGGGTGGTTGCCCATCAGTTGGAGAATGACTGAATAAATTAGGGTACATGAATGTTATGGAATATTATTGTTCTGTAAAAAAATGACCAGTAAGATGATTTCAGAGACTTACATGAACTAAGTGAAATGAATAGAACCAGGATTTCATTGTATATGGCAACAACAAAATTATACAATGATCAATTCTGATGGACATGGCTCTTTTCAATAGTGAGATTATTCAGGCCAGTTCCAATGATGTTGTGATGATGAGAGCCATCTAGCCCAGAGAGAGGACTGTGGGAAATGAGTGTGGATCACAATATAGCATTTTCATTTCTATTGTTGTTATTTACTTGAATTTTATTTTCTTTCTCATTCTTTTTCCTTTTTGATCTGATTCTTCTTGTGTGGCAAGATAATTGTATAAATACACATGCCTATGTTGGATTTACATATATTTTTTTTTACCATGTTTAACATATTGGATTACTTGCCATCTAGGGAAGGGGTGAGAGGAAGGGGGGAAATTGGAATACAAGGTTTTGCAAGGATCAGTGGTGAAAAATTATCCTTGAATATGTTTTGAAAATGAAAAGCTTCAATAAAAAAGAGTCAATAGTGTCCAATGCTGCAAAGAAGCAAAATAAGATGAGCAATAAGAAAAGACTATTAAATTTGGCAACAAAGAAACCCTAAGATGAAGCATGGAGATTTGCTCTCCTGTCCTTGCTTCTTTTTGGAAGGAGTGAAAAGTAATTTAAAGTTCTTTGTCTGGAGGACTAAGAAAATGGTAGTTCCATATGACAGAAATGATGGAGTAATTGCTTCTGTTCATTTGACATTTTAAGGTTTACAAAGTACTTTTCTTACAACATTCCTGTGAGTTAGATTGTACAAGCTTTTGCAATCCCAATTTTTAAATGAGAAAGTTGAAGTTCAGGGAAGTTAAATGACTTCTCCTGGAATACATACCCAATTAGTGAGTATCAATGGCAGCATTTATATTCAGGACTCACTATGCCAGCTGTCTAAAGGCATCATGAAAGAGACTCTCTAGATTTTTTTAGTCCTATGTCCTTTTAGTGCTGTACACGGTGAATAGAGAGCGGGGTCTGTAGTCAGGAAGACCTGAGTTCAAATTCAGCCTTAGCTATTTGCAGCTGTGTGACCCTGATCAAGTCACTAAACTTTTTGTGCCTCAGTTTCCTTATTTATAAAATGAACCAGATAAGGAAATGAAAAACCATTTCAGTATCTCTGCCAAGAAAATCCCAAATGGAGTCACCAAGAATCTGACAAACACCACCATTATTAACACCACTTTTTAGTAGTGTAGAAAGATTAATTAGGGGGGCAATTGCAAAGAATAAGATTGAAAAAACAGGAAATTTTTTTTAGTTATTTTTCAGTCATGTCTGACTTTTTGTGACCCTATTTGGGGTTTTCTTGGCAGAGAATTTCCTTCTCCAGCTCATTTTACAGATGAGGAAACTGAGACAGACAAGATTAAGTGACTTGCCCAATGTCTCATAGTTAGGAAGTATCTGAAGCATGATTTGAACTTAGGAAAATACATTTTCCTGACTCTAGGTATAGTATTTTATTCACTGCAACACTTACTTGCTCTATTACAGAGAATTTAGGAATCCCATATAGTTGGTTGTAGTTCTTCATTCTCATTCAATTTTGCTTTGCTCACAGAACCTTCTCTGATGAGGGCATGCCATACTATGAGGTCCTATGCCAGTGTCTTCCATGTCATACAATCAATTCTAAAGTTCTTGAGACCTTGAGAGTGTCCTTGTATTGAAAAAAAAAGAAAAAAAAGGAACCCCATATACAACCCCATATACTCCTGTACGCAAATATACACAATGGATGACAAGCTATAAACTGATCTTATATTCCCTACTAGATTCCTTGAAGGCAAGACTAAGTCTGGTTTTGTCCAGCTTTGTGTATCTTGGAAGACCTGACTCAAAATCTTAAGGAGAATAAGCATTCAATAAATATTGTTGAATGAATGAATGAACAACTGGGATACCCACTAAACATTTCCACCAGCTCCCTGCCGTTCCTTCATTAGAGAAGGATCTGCCTGAGCGGAGACAATTTTCAGCCTCTTGTGCAATCAGTAGTGAAAATGGTTGTAGATGATCTGTTTTCTCTTCCATATAAAACAATTCACTTTGTGACACATTTGGGGAATAGTTGATAGGTGAGTAACTGTGCTAATCACTGAAGGAGACAGCAAGGAATGAAAGGTATGGTCCTATCATTTGAGATGGTGACACAGAATTTATGGTTTATGATATAAGGTTTATGCAAAGAAAATCATTGAATATAAAAAAACGAAGGAACTCTCTGAGGCTGCATAGCATAAAGTTGTTATCAAACTAAATTTGATCAAATGCTAAACTGTGTTGTAAATGGTAGCAACCCCTAATAAGGAGTTGATTGGACTGGGATGTATAGGTCTTCCTGGGGTTGTTATTATAAAAACTAGGCAGAGTCAGTAAGGGATATCCTGTAGAGAAGCTTAGAATTTCAGAGTATGATAGGAACTCAGGGTTCTTTGGTGGAATTTGTATCTAAGTCGGTTTCTCTTTTACAATATCAATTAAACCATCAATCAATAAGCTTTTATTAAATACCTATGATGTGCCATGCATTTATGCTGAAGTCTGAGGATATAAAAGAGGCAAAAAACAGATTCTACCCTCAAAGACTTTATAATCTAATGAGATTTGCTTTGAGTTAGGACATTTAACCCTTTGGATAGCTCTGACTCTTAGGAGATTTTCCCCACCTTTCGATGTCCAGCATAAATTCACTTATCTGAGACTTTCCTTTGTTCTGTCTTTTGGGGATAAGCACAGTAAGTCTAATAGCTTTCAAGGTCTCTCTCATCTTAAAATCTATGATCCTTTCAGCCAAATGTCAGCACTTTTGGGTATAGTATTTTATTTTTTTCCAATTACATGTCAAGACAAATTTTTAATATTCATTACAATTTTTTTTAAAAAATTCTACTTTTTCCCCTATTTCCCTTCCCTTCACCCTCCCTGAGATGGTAAACAATTTGATAATAAGTTATATGTGTGCAACATATTGCCATATTAGTAATCTTGTGAAAGAAGAAATAGACCAAAAAAACCAACATGAAAATAAAGGAAAAATAGTAAGCTTTGATCAGGATTCAGACTCCATCAGTTCTTTCTCTGGATGTAGACAGCATTTTTCATTATGAGTTCATTGGAATTGTCTTGGATCACTGTATTTCTGAGAAGAGCTAAATCATTCATAGTTGATCATTGTACAATGTTGCTGTTACTGTGTACTATGTTGTCCTGGTTTTGCTCACAAGTCAGCACTTTAAATGCTTGAAAATAGCCACCTTAATTACCCTTCCTTTTC
Organism: Myrmecobius fasciatus; assembly: GCA_023553655.1. NCBI lineage: Eukaryota > Metazoa > Chordata > Mammalia > Dasyuromorphia > Myrmecobiidae > Myrmecobius > Myrmecobius fasciatus. Next base: position 15,286 of record JAJPUD010019088.1, read on the forward strand.
CCCACCCACCCTGCCCTTGAGTCTTTTCCTTGTAGATTAAACATCTTCATATTATCAGTTGATTATTACATGTTATGATCATGAAAATTTTCACAGTCCTGGTAACCCTCCTTAGGAGTCTTTCTAATTCACCAAAATACTTTCTAAACTGAGGTGCCAAGAACTGGACAAAGATTCTAGATGTGGGTTTCAGCAGGACAGATTGTATAGTGAGACCATCAGCTTCCTTAAAATGGAAATTATGCAAGCTAAGACAGAATTAACTTTTTGGTTGTCATCTCATACCACATATTAAGCTTGCAGTTTACTAATTCCCCAAGTTGTCTTTTTTTCCACCATGAATTGTTTTCTAGGTATAAATCTTTATTTTGCTCACTGTACTCTGTATTTTTTTAAACCAAAGTGTAAGATATTACATTTTTGATATTAAATACTATCTTATTTTATTTGCTTCAGGGAAGCTAGTTGATACAGTAGATAGCATTCTAGGCCTGGAATCAGGAAGAATTAAGTTCAGATTTGGTTTCAGATAGTTACTAGCCATGTGTAAGTCACTTTATCCTGTTTGCCTCATTTTTCTCATCTGCAAAATGGGCTGGAGAAAGAAATGGCAAACTACTCCAATAACTTTACCAAGAAAGCCTCAAATGGCGTCATGAAGAATTGATGTTTAAAACAACTAAACAACATTATTTTCCTCATTGTTTTTACCCTTAAAGACCTCAAGATCCAGATGAAATGGGTAATAAAATTCTCATTATTGTTCTAAAAACAGAACAGTCATCTTACTGTTTTCTAAATTCTCTTTTCTATATAATCTGCTTTGGTCTATTTGATGAATTAATAGATAATTTTAAGCATCTTTTCCTCTGCCTTCTCACTTCCTTTTATGTAGGCAATTAATACATATGTCAGGGGTCTTTACCTCTAGTTTGTGGGTTTGTCAAAACCTTTTCAAGGCTTCTAATTCATTTTTGGTGTTCACCTGTCACCCAACTCTCACTTGTGGCTCCAAGAAGCTATAATATGTGTACTGGCCACCCTCCAGTAAAATCTTCTCAGCAGATGGGTTAAACAAGATGGAGGGTACCTCACAGACGCTCACCGGTTGGTAAGTGAGGGGAATTTCTAGAATGTGAAGATTTCCCCTGGCAGAATGAGCACATGAGAACAATGTGGTCATGAAGGCATAGTATTCATTTGGTCATATCTGAGAATCACTTTTTAGTCAAACAGACAGTAAAAAGCACAATCTATGCCAGAGGAAAAACTGGTTAATCAGAAGGCAGAAGAGTTTTTACTAAGGTCCAAGAGATATCACTGATTTGCCTAAAATCTACATTTTTTTGGGAAAAGGTTTGGGGAATTGTGATTCAACAACTCTAGCATTTTCTCTCACTTCCAAAACAATTTTAACTGCTGTGTAGACTCAGTCATATATTCACAGCTCTCTGGAAACACATTAAAATATTTTCTCAGTGTCCTAGTCTGAAGCCTTTGGACTTATTTAAATAAATTAAACATCAATACTTAATCCAATGCAAAGGAAACCATCCTAGATTGAAATCCTTTTGTAACATCTTTTTCAAAGGACAACGTAACTAGTTTCTTAAGGAAAACTAACTCAAGATTCATGTAAAAACTCTGATTTTACTGAACATAAAAATAGGGTGGCTTTCATATAAGAGCAGACGTACCTTTAACCAATTCATTTAAGAGAAATCCTCCTTGCTCTACCTTTAATCTAATTCAATAGTGCTAGGTAGCATAGTGGAAAGAATTCTGGACATGGGATCAAAAAGGTCTGAGTTCAAGTCCTTCCTGAGATATTTATTAGTTGTGTGAATATGGGCAAGTCTTTAAACTCTGCCTGCCTCAGTTTCCTCATCTGTAAAATGAAGATAATAATACCCACCTGTAAGGGCTGTTGGGAGGATGAAATGAGATATTTGTAAGGTATTTTGTTGATTTAAATATAAATAGTACATAAATCAGAATTAATATTTTTGTTGTTTTGTTTAAACTCTATGCTTGTTTAATTTTGAATACTAATTTTTTTGCTGTTTCTGAATATCATAAAATGCATTGCTTGAGTGGGGAGAATTCCAATTAACAAGGTAGCTATTTAAATCTCTATCCAAGTAGAAATGCTATTAAGTATATCTATATATTTACATATCTGTGTATCTGTCTAGGTCTATATGAATCAAATAGCAAATACTTGATAGACTTGAAACCAAAAAAAATTTTTTTCTCCACATTCCTTATTGCTATTCCTTATTCATATCTATCCAAAAAACCAGACCATAATTTAGAATTCTGAACCTCATCTCCTTCTTTTCTCTTTTTATCTAAATTTTTTTTTATGTAATCAGACCTTTGATTTCATTGCTATTTTGCTAATAACCCACATTGATTTTCCTCTGGCTTTTTTATTGTTATTTCTTCTTAAGCGTCAAGCTGATAACTTACGACTAAGGTTAATAATTGACAAGTACTGCTTCTGTTAAGGAAAATAAAAAAATCCATAATGCTAAGATAAATCATAAAGAATAGAACTGAGAGCTGTCTAGATTGGAGCAAGATTCCCATGATCAAGCAAACTGCTGCTGACTCCTACCTGGGGTGTTTGATAGCAGTGATGATTTTTCCTTAATTGTAATAATAAAAAAAGACTCATGACTTTCTGGAGAATATGACAGCATGAAAAGTGATATCAAAAATCATTCCTTTGCTAAAAAGAGTCTCAAGAATGAGGGGAAAAATGCTTCAATTTTATTTTAAGTGACATTGTGGGGGAGAAAATACAGAGCCAAGATGACAGAGTAGAGGAGGCACAAAGCTAATTTCTCCCAACATTCTCTTTCAAATAACTTTAAAATGATGCCTCCAATTGAATTCTGGAGTGACAGAGCCAACAAATAGTCTGGATGAGTATACATAAATATATCATTTCTTAACTATAGCTTGTTTGGGAGTGGTGGTGGGGGCGAAAGGGGGGAAAATGAATAAAATAAATAAGGTGTACAGCAGAGAACCAAAGAAAAATTTACAAAGAAGTAAAGAAAAAATGGATATTCATGAATATAATTTCTCCTACTAATTTATTTACTTTCTTGATCTGGTACTTTCTTGTTATATATTTTGAATCCTCCCTGATGTTCTTCTGGCACATGACATTGTTTTCATTGCTTTGCTTTATTTTGTTTTGTATTCCTTTCCTGTTTTTTTCCTTACTCTGTTTTTTCAAATAAAATTTTAAAAATAAAATTATATTGCTAAAAAAAGTCTGGATGAGATTTTTTTCTAGCTTATTAGGAAGTTAAAAGGTAAACTCTGTGACATGGCTCAGAATCCAGTCATGGTGGTGGTATTAGAAGAAGCAGCAGCTCTGGGAGCTCTCAAGCCAGAGATGGTACAGGGACCTAGTAATTGGTCAGAAAGAGATCATAAAGGACCTGTTTGCTAATATTTAATACAAGACCAGACACTTTGGCAACTCCAGGGTCTAAACCCATTTCTGAATTACAGATTAAGAGTAGTGAGGAAAATTTCCAATCAAGATGGAGTGGGGGCTCTGAGGAACAGAATCAATTGCAATTCCAAAGGATCAGGGGCTTTATTGGGTACACTCAAACCAAAACAAAGTCAAAATGGGTACATGGGGTTGGGGATAAAGGATAATACCATGAACAAACTAGGAGAACAAGGGATAACTTGCCTACCAGATCTTTGTACAAGGGAGGAATTTATGACCAAAGAAGAACTAGAGAACATTATGAAAAGCAAAATGGACAGCTTTGATTACATTAAATTTGAAAGTTTTTGCACAGACAAAATTAGCAGAAATGATTAAAATGGAAGCACAAAGCTGGGGAAAAATCTTTACAGCCAGTGTTTCTGATAAAGATCTCATTTCTGAAATATAAAAAGAATTGTGTCAAATTTTTAAGAATACAAGTCATTTCCCAATTGATAAATGATCAAAGGATATGAACAATTTTCAGATGATGAAATTAAAGTCACTTATAGTCATAAAAATGATGTAAATCACTGTTGATTAGAAAAATGCAGATTAAAACAATTCTGAAGTGGCACCTCAACCTCTCAGCTTGACTAAGATGATAGGAAAATATAATGATAAATGTTGGAGGGAATGCGGGAAAACTGGGACATTAATGCATTGTTGGTGAAGTTATGAAATGATCCAACTATTTTGAAGATCAATCTGGAACTCTACCCGAAGGGCTTTCAAACTGTGCATACCCTTTGACCCAACAGTGTCAGTACTGGGTCTGTATTCCAAGGAAATTTTTTTTAAAAGGTAAAAGGACCCACATGTACAAAAATATTTCTAGCAGCTCTTTTTGTACTTTTTCCAAAGAATTGGAAAATGACTAGATGCCCATCTGTTGATGAATGGCTGAATGAGTTGTGGCACATAAAGGTAATGGAATATTATCATTCTATAAAAAATGATGAACAAGTAGAATTTAGAAAGGCTTGGAAAGATTTACACAAATTGATGCTGAGCAAAACAAACAGAACCAGGAATACCTTGTACACAGGAAAAGTAAAAATGTGTGATGATCAGCTATAAAAGACTTGGTTCTTCTCAATCCCAATAGACTTTGGACAGAAAATGCCATCTGCATCCAGAAAAAAACAAACAAACAAACAAACAAAAAAACTATGGAGATTGAATGTAAATTGACACATGTTATGTTTACTTCTTTTTTTTTCTCTGTTTTTTTTCTCTCCCATGGTTTTTCCCTCTTTCTCTGATTTTTCTCTCCCAACATGATTCATAAAACAATGTGTATTAAAAAGAAATAATAAATTAAAAAAAAGATCAGAGTGGAGAACAGGAGAGCAGTAAGCACATCTCTCCCCAGGTTATACCACCTTGGAAGCACCAAAAAAACTTCAAATCCCCAGGACTAGTTCAGAAAACAGCAATATGAAAAATCCTGAAGCTTAGGACAGTGACCCTTCTCAACCCTCAGGCTGGGAACAGAGCCCAATTTTAACATAAAATTCAAAATTTTGCTTAGAAAATTATATCTTGGAAAAATGAACAAAAAGCAGCAATAAAAACAAAAAAAACCCAACTTAATCATTAAAGGCTATTATAATAATAGGAAAAATCAAGATACAAATTCTGAAGACAATGATGTCAAAACAACTAACAAACAAAGCCTCAGAGGGAAAAAAAAGTGAAATTGACAGAAGCTCAATAAAAATTCCTGGAAAAATTAAAAATTATTTTCAAAATTATGTAAGAGTTGTAGAAGAAAAATTGAGCAAAGAAATGAGAGCTAGAGAAGAAAATTATTAAAAGACAATTCGCAGTTGATAAAAAGAGACACAAAAAATATTTAAGAAAGCAACACTTAAAAAACACAATCACCCAAATGAATAAAGCAGTATAAAATGTCATTGATGACAGTAAATCCCTAAAAAGGAGAATTAGTCAAGTAGAAAAGCTCACTGAAGAAAATAATTCATTAAAATTAGAATTGGGCAAGTAAAAAGTTCATGAAACATCAAGAAACAATAAAACAAAGAAAAAAGAATGAAAATAATAGAAGAAAAAGTGGAATATCATTGGAAAAACAACCTGGAAAATAAATAGAGGAGAGATAGTTGAAGTATTATGGGATTATTTGAAAATAATGATCAAAGAAAAAACCTAGATGTAATATTTCAAGAAATTACCAAGAAAACTTTCCTGATATCTTAGAACCAGAGGATAAAATAGAATGGAAAGAATTTGCCAATCATCTCCTGAAAGATCTCCAAATGAAAAATCTCAGGAGTATTATAATCAAATCCCAGAACTCCCAGGTCAAATAGAAAATATTTCAAATACACAGGATGAAACCATTCAAATATCATGGAACCACAATCTGAATCACACAAGATTTAGCAGTTTTTCATGTTAAAGGGGCAGAAGACTTGGAATATGATATTTTAATTAGTTCAAACAGGAAAACACACACCCACATGACTGGGTATTGAAATCTATTTTACCCAATAGAGGAGAAGAAGGGGAAGAAGATAAGAAAAAAAAGAGAATGGATAAAGGAAGGTCAGGGTCAGAAGGAAAGCAGATTTTGCAGGAAGAACAAGATAAAAAAAAAAGAGGAAAGAGGATGAATAGAGAAAAATAGGATGGAGAGAATTGAACACTGTGAATGTTCTTGGGATAAACTCATCTATAAAAAAGAGATGGATTACAGAATACATTAGAAACCATAATCCAAAATCATGCCTTTACAAGAAACACAATTAAAACAGAAGGACACACAATAATATAAAAACCTGGGGTGGAATCTATTATGTTTCTTCTGAATTAAAAAATGCAGGGGTAGCAATCACAATCTCAGAGAAAGTTAAAGCAAAAATAGAACTAGTTTAAAGAGATAAAAAGGGAAACTACAACTTACAAAGACATCATAGACAATGAAGGGATAGAATGTTAAATGCACATTCACCAAATGGCATTGTACAAAAATCCTTAAAGGAAAAGTTAAATAAATTATAGAAAAAAAAAAAAAAACAACCATAGTAGTGAGGTACCTCAACTTTCCCCTTCAGAACTAGACAGATCTAGGCAAATCTAACATAAAATAGATAAGAAAGAAGTTAAGTAGATGAATAGAATTTTAGAAATGTTAAATATGGTAGATCTTTGGAGAAAATGTATTAAGAATAGAAAGAAGTAAACCTTTTCTCAGTTATACATGGTATTTTCACAGAATTTGACCATCAATTAGGACATAAAAACCTCACAATTGAATGCAGGAAAGCAGAAATATTGAATTAACCTTTTCCAGGCCATAATACAATAAAATTATATTTAATTAAGGGCTATGGAAGCATAGATTAAAAACTGATTGAAAACTAAATAATGTAGTCCTAAAGAGTGAGTCAAAGAACAAATTATAAAAACAATAATTTCACTTAAAAGAATGACAAAAATGAGACAATGTACTAACATTTGTAGGATGCAACCAAAGCAGTACTTAGGTGAAATATTGTAACTCTAAATGCTGATAGCAATAAAAGAGAACAAAGAGATCAACAAATTAAGCATGCAACTAAAAGAAAAATTGATGAACAAAAATATTCCACAATAAGGTAGACCTCTGGAAAAACAACAGAAAGATAAAACAACAAAGAATTACTCTACAGGTTATCCAGTCCACTCTGAGTCATTCCAGAAAGTAAAAGACAGCAGCCAAAATCATCAATGGGCTCATCAGTGAGGGGACTTTTAATAACAGCTACTGCAAAGGTAGAGCCAAAAAAAGTTCAGAAGAAATGGAATAGGGGAGAAGGAAATGGGAAACACTCATCCCTAGTGAAGAAACTGAAGAAATGAGGAAAGATAGGAAAACCCCAAATAAAATGAAGAAATACTGTGTCAAGAGAAACCCAGATAAAACTCTAGAAGTGAATAACTCAGCAATGATTGCAAGGAAAGAGAATTTATATTGGTTGAAAAAGGTCAGGGTCTACTAAAAGACATATAGAAATAGGCAGAATCAATTTGAAGCCCTTTAGACAAACTTGGAGGAAGAAAAAAGTAGTTTACAACAGAAATTAGAAAACCTTGTTGAAAATAACCTGAAAAAATAGAATAGGGGAAACATAATTTTGAAAATTCAATGATATAACAAAAATATTGGAGAAAAAATTAAATCCTGAAAAATATGGAAGAATTTATGAGGACTCTAATGTCAAAAGCAATTAATGTAGTAAATGAGACATGGATGCATAATTTAAAAATCATTTCCCTGAAAATAATGAAAGAAAAAAATTTGGGGAAGAATATTTTGTAGTTATTTTCTACTATCCTATTGCAATACATGCCTTTTCTAAAAATAATTGTATTGACTAACTGATTTAAAAATTCAATTTTATTTTATTTTCAGGTCTGAATTTTCTCCTTTTCCAACCTCCATTGCATGGCTCTTCCTCCTCCTCCTTACACCCCCTCACCCAGCATTGTGAAAGCAAGAAAAAACAAAACAAAACAAAACATGACAAACATGTATACTCAAGAAATTCTTTGGTTAAAGCAAAACAAAACAAAACATATGCCTTAGGCTACCTTCTGAATGTATCACTTCTTTATTTGGGTGTCTGTAGCACAATTCATGATAAATCCTCTGGAATTATAGCTAGTCACATTCTGTTGATCAGAGTTCTTAAAAGTCTATACAATATTGTTGTTATTGTATAATTTTTTACCTGGGTCTACTCACTTTACTTTGGATCAGTTCATACAAGAATTCTTAAGTTTTTCTGAAACTCTCCCTTTCATCATTTTTTTCTAGGGCATTATTTTCACATTATATTCACATATCATAACTTGTTCAGCAATTTCTCAATTCATTGACACTCATTTTCTAATCCTTTGCCTCCACAAAAAAAGTGCTGCTATAGATATTTTTGGTACAAAGGACTTCTTTTCCTCTGATTTTTTTTTATGATTTAGACCCAATAGCAGTATTGATGAGGCAAAGAGTATGCAAAATTTAATAGCTTGTTGAGCATAGTTCCAAATTGCTTTTCAGAATGGCTGGGACAATTTACAGTCTCACCAACAGTGCATTAAAGTACTTGATTTCTCTTGGTCTTTCCAGTATTTGTGATTCTCCTTTTTTGTCACTTTTGCCATCTGAGGAGGGTGAGGTGGTACTTCATAATAATTTTAATTTGCATTTCTCAAATTCTTAGTAGTTTAGCACATTTATTCATATAGCTATTGATAAATTTGATTTCTTTCTCTGAAAACTGCTTATTTATATACTTTGACCATTTACCATTTGGGGAATGACTCATCCATATACATTTGAATTGGTTTGAATTTTTTTTTAAATTAAAGCTTTTTATTTGTATAACATATGTATAGGTAGTTCCCCAGCATTGATCTTTACAAAGCTTTACATTACAAATTTTATCCCCAGTCCCCTCCCCTTCGCTAGATGGCAGGAAGTCCACTACATGTTAATAATGTTGAAATGCTTGACAAGTTGCACAATAAAAATTCTATCTACAAGAAAAAAAAAAAGAAATTCAGAGAAAGGAAACACAATGCAAGCAAACATCAATAGGGAGCATGAAAATGTTATGTTGTGGTCCACATTTCATATTGCTCTCTCTGGGTGTATATGGTTTTCTTCAATGAACAATTGGAACTGGTTTGAGACAATTCTTTGTTGCAGAGAGCCATGTCCATCAGAATTGATCATCATGTAATATTGTTGTTGCTGTTTATAATGATCTCCTGGTTCTGCTCGTTCCACTCAGTATCAGTTCATGCAAGTCTCTCCAGGCCTCTCTGAAATCGTCCTGCTGGTCGTTTCTTACAGAGCAATAATATTCCATAACATTCATATACCATAATTTATTCAGCCATTCTCCAATTGATGGGCATCCATTCAGTTTCCAGTTTCTAGCCACTACAAAAAGGGCTGCCACAAACATTCTTGCACATGTGGGTCCCTTTCCCTCCTCTAAGATCTCTTTGGGAGGGTCACGGAGTAAAGCCATGGTGGCGGAGATCAGACAGAAGTCTCTGTAACCTCCTCTAACTTTCCCTCAAACCAACAACATATGAAGCCTCTAGACTGATTTTGAAGCAAAAAATCCACAATATCTGGAGGACAACACGATTCTAGAAGAAGATACTCTGGAAGAGCTTCAAAACAGATCTGTTTTAATTGGGCAGGGGGGTGGTCTGCTGAACCCAGACTGCAGCACAGGGAGACCAGGGCAGGGAGCTGGAACAGGGAACTGGAGCAGGAGTTGGAACAGGAGTGGGAGCATTGTGCTTTTCACACACCTGGGAGTCTTCTGTGGGCCTCTTGGGCCAAACTGTCCTGATTGTGGGCAGTTGGTTTGGAGGGTCTGCCTTATGTGGGGGGTAGATTGTGAACCACTGAACCCCTGATGAGCATCAGACCTAGCTGCCATTACACAGCACCCTAGGGGGATCAATCAATCAGCAGGACTGATCAGCACCAGAAATAATTCAATCAGCAGAACTGCCCAGTACCTGAAATAATTCAATCAGCAGAACTGCCCCAGGGTGAACTAAAGCAGAACTGCCCAGCACCTGACATAATTCAATCAGCAGAACTGCCCAGTTCCTGAAATAACTCAATCAGCAGAACTGCCCCAGGGCAAATTAAAGCAGCTGTCCCACCTTTGCCTTAAACAGACCTCACACCTTGAAAAAAATGAATAAAAAAACAAAAAGAGCTCTCACCATAGACAACTTTTATGGAGAGAGGGAAGAACAGACCTCAAATCCTGAGGCCCCTAAAGGTAAAGCAACTCCAGAAAAAGCCCCAAAGAGAGACATAAACTGGTCTCCATGTCACAAGGCTTTCTTTGAAGATTGCATAAAAAATCATAAAAGAGAGTTAGAAGAAACATGGGGAAACAAAATGAGATCACTGCAAAATAAAATAGAAAAAAAAATGTAAATGATCAATTGCAAAAGGAACTAAAAACAGTAACTGAAGAAAATAAGACATTAAAAATTAGAATCGAACAATTGGAAATGAATGACTCATCAAGATTTCAAGAATCAGTCAAACAAAAACAAAAAAATGAAAAGATAGAGAAAAAAATGAAATATCTCCTAGGAAAAACAACTGACCTGGAAAATAAATCTAAGAGAGACAATCTAAGGATTATAGGGCTTCCTGAAAGCCATGATGAAAAAAAGAACCTAGACACTATCTTCCAGGAAATCATAAAAGAAAACTCCCCTGATATTTTAGACCCAGAAGGCAAAATACTCCTTGAAACAATCCACCAATCACCTCCTGAAAGAAACCCAAAAATTAAGACCCCCAGAAATATCGTGGCTAAATTCCAGAACTATCATACCAAGGAAAAGATGTTACAAGAAGCCAGAAAGAAACAATTTAAATATCGGGGAGCCACAATTAGGATCACATAGGACCTAGCAGCTTCTACTTTGAAGGATCGAAGGGCCTGGAATCAGATATTCCGAAGGGCAAAGGAACTTGGATTACAGCCAAGAATAAGTTACCCAGCAAGAATGAGCATTATCTTCCAGGGAAGAAGATGGTCATTCAATGATATAGGAGAATTTCACTTATTTCTACTGAAAAGACCAGAACTGAACAAAAAATTTGATCTACAAACACAGAACACAAGAGAAACATAAAAAGGTAACAAGGAAAAAAAAACCTCTTGAGAAGTATATTTATGTTATAGATACTTATAGAATGAGGGTTGATTTTATGAATCTATTATTACATTATGATTATGATATGATTACTGTGATTTTATGATTATTATGATGTGATTATTATGATTTTATGATTATTATGATAAACTGAAAAAAAGACATTAGAGGTAGAAAAGGGGTAACACTGGAAGAAAAGGAAAAGGAGGTAAAATAAGAGAAATTACATCACATGTAGAGGCAAAGAAAACCTATAATGATTGCGGGGGAAAAAGGGAGGGGAATGAGAATTGGGTTAATCTCCATCTCATGAGATTTGGCTCTGAGGGAATAAGAGATGTACTTATAAGGAAACAGGAGGGAAAGGGGGAAAAAAGGGATGGGTGGGGCTCTAAAGGGGAAGGATTGTTTGAGGGAAGTGGTTATCAAAAGCAAAATAGTAGAAAGGAGGGAAAGGGGATAAGAAAGAGAACAGCATAAGGTAGGGTAAATAAGATGGCAGGAAATACAGAATTAGTTATTTTAACTGTGAATGTGAATGGAATGAACTCTCCCTTAAAGCAGAAGCAGATAGCAGACTGGATTAAAAACCAGAATCCAACAATATGTTGTATACAAGAAACACATCTAAAACGTAGAGATAACATACAGGGTGAAGGTAAAAGGCTGGAGCAGAATCTATTATGCTTC
>JAJPUD010019089.1:0-15860 GCA_023553655.1 Myrmecobius fasciatus
AATCTTTGCCTAATTTTATTTAGGTTAATTAACTACTGCTGGCTCAAATTTAGGTTGCCATTTTAATTACTTGTGTCCTAGAGTGACATTGAATGTTCTCCTTTTCTATTGCATGCTCTCTACCCTGCTTCATTCTCAAGAAAAATTTCTTGAAAATGCCTATATAAGTATTCAGCCTGAGGAATAGAGGGGTCTAGGGTTCTAACATTAATAGAATCAAAGAGGGAACTGGAAGAAACTTTTGGAATCATCTAGTTCTAGTTAAATAAGTCATCGTACTTAGATGTTTTTGAGAAACTGAAGTCTGGAGAAATTCATTGCTGTCTTGAAGTATCCGAAGTCTATGGTGGGCTTCAAATATCACCTGAGACAATTTCAATCTGTGTGACTCAAGGCAAATCATTACAATTTTCCTTGTCTCAGTTTGGTCATTGGTTAAATGGAGTGATTAAATTCAAGGGTGTGATTGTGGAAAAGTTACTTCATCTCTCTCATCCCTAAGTACCTCATTTGTAAAATTAGGATATATGAGGCTCCACCTTGCAGTATGGCTTCTGGCATATCATGTGCCTTCCTAGGTTTTAAAACTGAGAATAGATGGTATGTCCTTCCAATATGATGGATACCTGCAGGCTCCCTGATTTCCTATACCCTGTCCAATTAAACAAATTCATTTCTTATGGAAAAGAGTGGGATGATGGTGAGGGAGATGTCTATTAACAAAACCAGGCATTAATGTACTCTTGCTGCAAATCTTTGCTATATTAGGACTAAAAAACCCTTCTTTTCTTTATTATTATTATTATTACATCGTGTTGTCTTGATATTAAATATGAGTTAATAGGGATCTCGAGATCAGGTCTGCAACTAATACTGATATGAAAATAATTCAATAAATTATGAAAGCAAATTAATTAAACTGAGAAAGAAAACTAGTAAGTATACAGTATTTAGAATCTCAGACTGAAGTGCTTAGTTTTTAGAGGTCCTGGGCCCTTTCCATTTTACCCAAAATGACTAGGTTATGCTTCCTGCCACATGGCATGTGAAAAGGAAGATAACATGTGTTTTATACTGCATCTTCTTTAAATAAAATGGTTCATCCCTTGTGGCTGAAGAGCAGGGAAGACACTGAAACATTCAGTAACAACACAAGGAATATTAGAAGTTAAGAAGAAGGGAGATAAAGAGTTTATTTGTGAGATAGAGGAGAGAGATGTAGCAAATAGCTTATAGCCCATTATTGCCATAGCCACCTAGAACATCAAACTATTTTCTTTCTTTTTTATTAAAGCTTTTTTATTTTTAAAACTTATGAATAGATAATTTTTTCAACATTAACCCTTGCAAAACCTTGTGCTTCAATTTCCCCCTCCCCTAGATGGCAAGTAGTCCAATATATGCTAAACATGGTAGAAATGTATATTAAATCCAATATATGAATACATATTTATACAATTATCTTGCTCTAGAAGAAAAATCAAATCAAAGAGGAAAAATGAATGAGAAGGAAAATAAAATGTAAGCAAACAACAATAAAAAGAGTGAAAATGCTATCTTGTGAACCACACTCAGTTCCCACAGTCCTCTCTCTGGGTGCAGATAGCTTTCTTCATCACAAGATCATTGGAACTGCTCTGAATCATCTCATTGTTGAAGAGAGCCATGTCCATCAGAATTCATCATCTTATAGTCTTATTGTTGCCATGTATAATGATCTCCTGGTTCTGCTCATTTCACTCAGCATCAGTTCATGCAAGTTTCTCCAGGCCTCTCTGAAATCTTCCTGCTGATCTTTTCTTACACAGAACCATAATATTCATTTCCATTCATATACCACAACTTATTCAACCATTCTCCAACTGAGGCATCCACTCAGTTTCTAGTTTCTTGCCACTACAAAAGGGCTGCCACAAACATTTAAACATAAACTATTGCTTTCAGCATGAGTTTTGTTCATTTTCTTTTGCTAACAATACATTTACTTAATTTTTGTATATTCAAATTTATTTCTGGGGACAAAATTCAGTTATTTCTCAACATAATCTGTGATTATGACAAACTTCAAATGTGACTGTTGGGATAAAAAAAAAAAACCCTCAGAAGCTGATCATTTGTCCTTATTATACATAGATTAAGAAGACTCAGAGTTGGGTGGGGCCTTCATAGTGATCTAGCTCAAACCTCTCATTTTACACAGTAAGAAACTGAGTTCAGAAGAAAGGAAATAATGCACCAAGAGCATACAAGTGATAAGTAGTTGAATTAGGATTCACACAGTATTTTATCTTCTATTTCTACGTCTTTGTAGGAATCATTCTCCATGTTTGAAATGCTCTGTTTCCTCAGTCATGCTTCTTGAAATCTCTAGTTCATTGTAAACTGAGATCAAATATCATTTAATAAACCAATACTTTTCTGATCTCCTTCTACCCTCCAGAAATCACTTGCATAGCTTACAGATAAAGAATGGACATGTTTTATTTTTAATATAGAGAAATCCCATATGAGGTAATTCTCTTTAACAATGTAGATTGGCACCTTCTCTGAAAATAGTAAAATGTGTCTGTCCTTCTGATGTGTTAAGTAACTTGTCCAAGGACATCTGGCCATTAGGTGTCACAGGAGGGATTATAGTAGAGGGTTGTTTTTTTTTTTTTTGGTTTTGAGATTAACTGGATATACAATATGCCATGTTACCTCTACTTTGTGTCATGCTTTGATTTTTTTTAAATTTTCATCTGAGTATGGTTTTTATTCCCTTCCTTTTCCAAGGACCTACAATAGAACCATAAGACTCTTGAAGAAAAAGGTTATTTTTTATATATTATATATATACATATATATATTTTATATATATATATTTCAATTTCTTACACTTGACATATTATTTTATTAAGACTAGACTCATGAATTTATCAGTATAGGGAACTCTTGGAAAGGGAATTCAATCCACCAATGAAAGCTAATATTTCATATGCATGAAATTAAGGAAGTCCCTATATTGCAAAATATGGATCAACTGGTTTGCTGAGCTGGTAGCATTAACAATGTTCCAACTCAATCCAGATTCAATTAGCAAACTTTTGCTTTCAGGTAGACATAAGCATGATTTCTAGAGCTCTAATTTTGAGAAAAAATGCATTATATTTTTATTCCTATATCACAATGAAGACATGAAAATATCAGCCCTGAATTTGAAAATTGGAACACTTAGATTTAGATGCTCTTTGTTCATTTATTTGTGCGGTTTTAGGAAAAGAATCCATTTCTCTAATCTGCTTCTCAGGTGGTTATTCTAAGTGGAATTTTCTTTACCCACCTCTTATTAAAAGTCTTTGAAGAACAGCTAGAGTAATTTATATAACTCACTGCAGCAACTACAGAGAAAAATGTAAGATGGAAAGACATGAAGAGAGAAAGTAACTCATTGAACTCCAATTCTTCTGTTTGAAGACATAATAAAAATTAATCTGATGTTTTACATTCTGGAAAAGGGTGGAAATATGTTGGAGGTATGAACTGAAAATAAGGTGATCCAATATAACCAAGAACAAAAGGGAGCAGAACAGTCTCTATTCATGAACAACAGCATTGTGGAATATCTTGTAAAACAGCAAAAAAGGTCTAAACACATAAGTAATTTTACTTCCTCACGACATGCAAGAATTATAAAAGTGGCCTTCACCATAATTACTCTATGGGTCAGCTACTCTGGGCCTGATCCCAGGGGGAAAGGATTAGAATCATCTGTAGAATATATCCAAAAAAAGGAAGAGTGACCTAGAAATGAACCTATCAACAAAGGCAAGAAGGATTGAGTTAGTCAATGAGCTAATGTGCATTGATTATGTACTTTTTGTGTTCCAGACACATCATCTAGAGATCTCTGACCATAATAAGAAGGACCCACAACATTTACAGGGAATAGAAAATAGAAGCAAGATGTAGCAAAAGCTAAAGTCCAGTCTTTACTGAGTACATACTCAGTGCAATAAGGCAATTGCAGTTATTTTACAGAACTCTCAGAAAAGTGTTTTATTGAAAGAGATTCTTGCTTTTTTATGTTTTCAGTTGTGATTATTTTCTGTTTCTTCTCCTTTCTAAAATAAATCTATGTTTTAATGCCTTGTAAGATCTGATGTTTGTAAAAGGATGACTTTTTTTTTTCCTGGAGCATTGTAGATATTAAATTTCCAGAATTCACTTTAATGGGGGCAAGAGGCAGTCAATGTGAGAATCCTTATAAGTAAACCTTAGCTTCTTATATTAGATGAGAACTTCTGCCACAATTGTTATACATTCATACTAACAAATACTTATTTAGTTGCCTATTATATGGAGTTTACAAAGAGTCAGACTGAAAATGACTGAACAAAATACTTGAGGCAACTAGAGATGAAATTGAGGAAGGTTCAAAAATGAATAAAATAGAGTCTCTGGGCTCTTGAAATGTGACTTTTTAAATAGATATTATTTTGATAGTATGGAAGAAGTGGGAGAGAAATTACAGTAAATATGACAAAAAGTAATCCCAGAGAGCTGAGCTAGGAGGTTGGAAGAAGACGGAAAGATTTAAATTTAGATTTAATGTATGTTTGGAAATAACTCAGAGTGGAATGGGATACAGCCTTGAGGATGAGTGTTCTCTGTCACTAGAATTCTTTAAAATAAGGTTATGAAATCATTTGTCAGATAAATTATGAAAGTGATATTTGGTTAGGTAGGAATGGGACTAGAGGACAATTGAAGTCCCTTGGAATTCTGAAATTATTTGATTCCATGTATTATAACTATATGACTCTAGTGAGGGGAACCTAGGATCATTAATTTTCATTTATGGGAATTGGGGGAATTTAAGTCTGCTTTGGGACCCAGTTCTGAATTGAACTCAGTTCTTTTTCTATTCAATTATCAGTCTAGTCCAATTTTTGTCTTTTGTAAAAACGTATTCGATTATGGGACTTTTGACAGAAAGTTATTGTGTTGTTTGAAATTGCTGCAATATGACTGGAAATCTGAACTTTCTCTAACTACTGCACTGAATTTCTTAGCTAAGATCTAAGTTATGCTGACCAGCTAGTCAAATCCAAAAATTGTGACTCAAGGAGTTTTCTCAAAATTATACATTTCTAGCAATCCATATGTATTATTTGAAAATTGTCCCTGTACTGATTAATGAATTATTGTCTTCACGTTCCTTTGATTGACTACAGATACTTTGGGAAATGGGACACCTCTCTTTTTCTGATTTCAGGGAATTACATTTATTTTTTCTCTCCCTCCCAAGTGAGAATTTTTCTCTAGTTAGAAATCAGATTACCTGTATTTGTATCCTGATTAATTTTAAAAATTAATTTATTAATTTGATTAATAGTTTTAATGCAGCAAAATATTTTCCCACACCTTTGGGGTATACGCCAAGCTGAGCAAGATCCAGTTCCAATTTGTTATTCAATTAGCATGATTTTTTTAATAAATAAATGTGCACAGAAGCTCAGATCTTTGTTTCCTCAATTATTTCAGATTCCACTTGTGTGTGTGAGGTGTAAAAATGATTGGTAGAGAAGAATTTCTCTGAACAGTGTATGAATTAGTCTAGGTAAGAAAGATCTTTTCCAAGAACGATATTTGTTGTAGTTGCTATATGATAATAAATACTAGCAATTCAATTAAAATCCTAAAGTATGTTGATGAATGCCTTATATTCCTTTCAATGAGAAATTTTATGTATTACCTAATAAAGTCTTATAAGCCAAATCAACCTATATTTTAATACTCAGTGACTTCAAAAGTATAGGGAAGAACTGAAAAACATATCATAGAAAATATAGTTCAGTACTTAGGGAATTTTTAAAAAAACCTCACGTTTATATAGAATTTGTTCATTTGTTTATTAACTAATTCAGTAAGCATTTATTAAGTATTAACTATCTTTTAGTCACTAAGGATATAAGTTTTACAAAGCACTCCAGATATATGATCTCATTAAATCCTTACTACAATCTGTAAGATAAATGCAAATATATCCCCATGTCAAAGATGTAGAAACTGAACTTGAAAAAGATATGTGATTAGTGAAATCTAGAAATCTAGAAAAAAATAATAGATGTGCCCAGTTATATCACTGGTAAATATCTGAGCCTAGATTGAAACAAAGTTTTTCTACATTTCAGTAAAGACCTCATGTATTATGATTAATGGAATAACTAAGACAAAAACATGAGGATTATTGTTGACAATTTATAATAAGAGAATAGATTGCCATTCAGGGAAAATGGGAGATAGGTTTGAGATTCAGGAAAAGCTATGTGATGACAAGCATGGAGTCTACAAATTCTATGAACTTTAGCTTATCTATCCTTTAAAACGATAATTACTCATAGCTTATCTATCCTTTAAAACAATAACTACTCATGAAATGTTTCTTTTGGAAAAAGATCTGAAAACATTGAGTTCTGTAGGAGAAATACAAGATATTATGACAAATTAATCTTTTGGTATGTAAAAACAAAGAATTGTTACTTTGTATTTCCATAGAACTTCATATTACAACATGTAACATTAGCAAATAGGTCTGTTTATCTTTTTAGTATTATTTCTGATACTTATGTGCTAATATTCCAGTACTAACTTTGATCCACTATTATATCATTGACAGTATTACCTCTAGTTTTTCAGAGAACAGATCACTCATGTTTACTTATACTGAGATACTTGACCATTCCTTATATAAATTAGCTATAAGGGACAAATTCATTCAGTGCACTGGGAACTATTATCTTAACATCATGAGAATACTATGGTAAACAATTTTATCTTGGATATATAGACATCTCTGATAGATATTTTGAATTAAAATAGTCATGAAGGAGTCTGGATGTATTTAAAAGGTTTTACATAAAACATATAAAAGAAAACTCTTTCCCCCTAGAGTGGATTTCCATTCTTTCACTGATTTCATTTACCACTTCTATGATCTTAGGCAAATCAAAATGTCCCAAGCCAAAGTGACTTCTCTGATACAAAGAGATTAGACTAGGTGGTCTCTAAGATCACTTTTCAATTTTCTGGATCAATAATCCTATGACTTAAAATTAAATTGATTCCTTGAACAGATATTTTCTGATTACACTCAGAAGCTATAACCCTTTTTATGCCTTTCAAGAGGGAAATTGGAGTTGATTTTATTTTCTTTTTTCCCCCATGTATTTTCATTTTAATTGTCAAATAAAACTTAAAAATAAAGCAGAACATAAAACTATATAATAAAGTGGCAGTAATCAAATCCATTTGGTACTGATTAAGAAAAAGTGGTGGTTTAGTGGAACAGATTAGATACACACAACACAATAATCAAGGCCTATTGCAATCTAATATTTGATAAACCTCCAAACTCCAGCTTCTGGAAGTAGAACTCACTATTTAACAAAAATTGCTGGGGGAAAGCTAAAAATAATATATCAGAAACTCAGCATAGACCTACATCTATTACCCCATATCAAAATAAGGTAAAAATGTGAAGACAATTTGGGCAAAAAGAATGATACCATAAACAAAGTAGGAGAGCAAGGAATAATTTACCTAACAGATCTTTGGAGAAGAAAGAAATTAATGGCCAAAGAAGAATTAGAGAATATTATGAAAGGCAAAATGGACAACTTTGATTACATTAAATTGAAAGGTTTTTGCACAAAACAAAACCAACACAAATAAGATTATAGGGGAAGTACAAGCTGGTAAAAATATCTTTACAACCAGTATTTCTGATGAAAGTCTCATTTCTAAAATATATTAAAACACTGTATCAGAGTTATAAGAATACAAGTCTTTCACCAATTAATAAGTGGTCAAATGATATGAACAATTTTCCGATGATGAAATTAAAACTATTGATAGTTACATGAAAAAATGCTCTAAATCACTTTTGATCAGAGAAATGTAAATTAAAACAACTCGGATGTAGTACCTCACATCTCTCAGATTGGCTAAGATGACAGGAAAATATAATGATGAATATTGGAGGGGTTGTGAGAAAACTGGGACACTGATACATTATTGGTGGAGTTGTGAAATGATAGATCCATACTGGAGAGTAATCTGAAACTATACCTAAAGGGCTATAAAATTGTTCAAACCCTTTGACTCATCAGTGCCATTACTGGGTCTGTATCCCAAGGAAATCATAAAAGAGGGAAAAGGAGCCACATATGCAAAAATGTTTGTAGCAGTTCTTTTTGTGGTAGCAAAGAATTGGACAAGGAGTGGATGGATGCTCATCAATTGGGGAATGACTGAACAAGTTGTGGTATATGAAAGTAATGGCATATTATTTTTCTTTAAAAAATGATGAACAACCTGATTATAGAAAGGTCTGGAAAGATTTAAATGAACTGATGCTGAGTGAAACAAGCAGAACCAAGAATACATTGTACACACTAACAGCAAAATGTGCGATAATCAACTATGATTTTTTTTTCAGTCATTCAGTGATCTAAGGCAATCCCAATAGACTTTGGACAGAAAATGCCATTGGCATCCAGAACTAAGGAGACTGAAAGTAAATCAACACATGAAATGTTGACTTCTTTTTTTTTATCTCTCCCATACTTTTTCCCTTTTGCTCTGATTTTTCTCTCCCAACATGATTCATATAGCAATGTGTATTACAAATAAACTAACTACAATAAAAAATAAATAAAGCAGAATTCACACTTTTTGATTAAATTTCATTATTATTTTAAAAATAATTACAAATCAGAAAAGGGAAAATGTTATTAAAATAGTAGAACATGAGAGGATTCAATATAAAATAATTTCCATTGTAAGAAAACCTATATAATAAATACAATACATTGCTTTTAAAGCTGCCCAGCTTTTCTTTATTTCCTTGTAGGTTTATTGTTTGTTCTCTGCTGTGTACTTCTTACTTTATTTTCCCCCTTCCCTCTTCCAACTTGCCCCATTCTTGATATAAAGAAGGCTACAATTAAATGGTGATATATATAACATGCATGTATATACTCACAAATATATGTAAGACAACAGTCTGCTTATTTCTCCTATCATGTGCTCCTCTGATGTTGGATAGATTTTTCCTGCATAAGCCAAGTTCAGCATATATTACTTTGGTTATTTACATCCTTCTTTATTTATATTAAAGGTGTTTAATATTTATCTTTATGTAGTTCCTGTGTTTGCCAGCTATATTCTCAAATATTTTACACTGACTAGTTTTGCTTTATTATTCTCAAAAATATCAAATGATATGGCTGAGAGTGTAATTTCCTTATTTTTTTCTTTTTATTAGATCTATTTTAGTTTTAACTTTATCCAGATCATGATTACTATCCCTGCTTTTTTACATAATAAATTCTACTGCTGATCTTGGTTTTATCTTTGTGAGTCTCTCTCATTTTCATAGTATTTTCTAAAAGCAGCATACTGTTGTATTCAAATCATTGATCAGCTATCAATTTCCATTTTAAGGGTAACTTAATCCCATTAGTATTCTAAGCTATAATTGCTTGTTCTGTATTTTCTTCCTTCCTATTTTTCATAACTATCATTCTCACACCTCATTTCTTGGCTTTCCTTTTTATTCATTACTTTACCATAGTATTTCTTAACCTATTCACCCCTCCAATAGTCCCTTCATTATCCTCTTGCCCCACCTTATCCCTTTACCTTAATTATTTCTTAATTTAGAACACCTTTGTACCTTTCTATAAAAATTTATTGTTCCCTCTCTAACTCCATTCACAATTCAAGTAAGTTTCCATCACTACCTGCCCTCCCCCTACTATCTTCTTCTGTGTTATTTTTTAAGCCTTATTTGGATGAGAAAATAGTTTAAAACCATAGCCATCATTTCTGCCCTGGAACTGAAATAAGGGACTTTACTCTCCTGCAAGTCCCCACACCCAGCTGCTGCTGCTGCTGCTGCTGCTGATCTCAGTTAAGTTTGTGCTAGAGCCTTCTCCCCTACAGCCACAGCCTGGGAGATATCTGCTTAGAGAGTTACTTGTGTTTGCCATCCCTCAACAATAGAAGATCTTTCAGTCTTCTATTCAGCAATCAGACCCTGGACACAGTCCTTGACAAGTCAGTTTTTAAGTCTAGGGCTGCCTTGGAATTTCAGCTGCCTCCTGAGTTTTTGGTTTGTTAATTCTGCAGAATTGGTCTGGAACTAACCTTTGTCCCAGGAGGTAATCCCAAGCCACCTTTCTCTTCATTTATCACCTATATACTTCTCTAGACTTGAGCCCAATCATGATTATACTTCCATAGTGCCTACTTTGCAATTTATATATTGTCTTTCCCTGTTAGGTTGTGAGGTCTTTGAGTGCAAGGATGATGGTATAAGACATATCCATATCTATATCTATATCTATATCATCTATATGCATGTCTCTCTATATCTATATCTATATCTATATCTATATCTATATCTATATCTATATCTATCTCAAGGCTCTTGAGTTTTGGGACTTTGGAGCTTTCCGTTGAGACCTGAGAGGAAATGTTGTTTGAGATGCTGGGTTGTTTTTAAAGTTGCTTCAAACATACTCCTACTTATCTCTCTCTCTCTCTCTCTCTCTCTCTCTCTCTCTCTCTCTCTCTCTCTCTCTCTCTCTCTCTCTCTCACACACACACACACACACACACACACACACACACACACACATTTACTTCTACTATCTAGATTTTTGTTCCTGGTATATGTCAGTTGGGAACTACTGGCCAGGGTCCTTCTCTACAGGATTTGCATCCTCAGATGATAGCTACAGGGGCTGGACTTCAAGCAGGAATGAAATGTAATGATATTTTCAAGAACTTTGGGTTCAGTGTCTTAGGCAAGTTTCTTAGGGATTGTAAGAGAGAGCATGCTCAAGGCAGTAGTGGTGATTATAATCTTCCAGCATAAGGTGCCCCTCATCTTTCAGTGTTTCTTGCTGCTTTAGCTAAATGAATAGTCAGTTGGTCTTTGGTGGGAATCAATAATCCTTCTATATAGAAGTTGCTTCCTTAGGTTTTACTATGCATGTGCTTATTGATGCAGATATTGATAATAAAATTCATATATGGGTGAACCTTTGGGAGAATTTCAATGGGTAATGATTTAGAAGTTAGATATTTTTTAAAAAGTGAATTGTATGGAAATGGAAAGATGCTATATAAATTGAAAAAAGAAAAAAAAATTGGAGTCAATAACAATGAAATTAAAACACTGGCTAAGATTTAGAACATCTTGGTTCTGTTTCTGCTTATTCATTAAGTGTAATTCATAAATTACACAATTTTTGTGTAACCTTGTTCCTGGTGTTTTGGATTGATGCTGGGTAGGTAACAAACTATTGTACCTCAGTTTCTTTTTTTTTGTAAAATGAGGGTGTTTGAGTAAATTTTCTCTGAATTCTCTAGATTTAGTATCCGATTATTTCATCTTGAAAATAAACTAATAATATAACTTCTGTATATCTGGCAAATTGTTTTGAGTATACAATGAGAAAACACATGGGAATGTACTTTGTAAATACTCTGCAGATACCAAGAATGATTAATGGTTATGGAAAATCAGAAAGTAAAAGAAAATGAACTTTCCAGAGGAATGTTCAGGTTAATTTATCAGCTAAGAGATGCAACATGCTTTTTAGATATGACAAATGAAATTCAATTTTTGTAATCTGAATCAAATTAAAGTGACTGCACTAATGTGTCAGGATCTGGTGAACAGTTTTATGTTTTGTTTTGTTTTGTTTTTGTAGTTTCTACTTTAAAATCACATATTGTAGGGGCAGCTAGGTGGCGCAGTAGATAGAGCACCAGCCTTGAAGTCAGGAGGAACTGAGTTCAAATATGGTCTCAGACACTTCCTAGCTGTGTGACCCTGGGCAAGTCACTTAACCCCAATTGCCTAAGCAAAAAAAAAAAAAAGAAAGAAAGAAAATCACATATTGTAAATTTATCCGAGATTTTTAGTATTGTTGTTTATTGGGAGAATTATAACATATAAGCAGAGATAATATAGATTCATTATAACAAATGTAAAACACCTTATTATACATTAGTCCAGATTATCTGATTCCTGAACAATTAAAAAACAATGACTACTGAACATTGAAGTTCAAGATAAAGCTGTAAAGGAAATATGGACAAAGATATTTAATTTTTGCATAATTTATAGACTTCAGAAATTGTATAGTTTAAGAGGTCCTACAAAGAATAAAAAGATAGCTTATCCTATCTACTTTTGATTTATTTTGAATTTAAGAAATGAAAGAGATCATTATAAATAGAAATCCTTTTCCACATCACATCCACAAGCAGTCCTTCAAAGATTTCTTCAAGACCTTTATTGAGGAAAAATTTGCTATGCCCCAAAGCAGCATATCAGATAGCTCCATTTATTAAAAATTCTTATATTTCATTTGAAGAAATGAAGATGGAGAGGCTTAAGTGGCTTTTGTTGGATCACACAGATAATAAGTGAAAGAACCAGGACTTGAATTCTGATCTTCTAAATTATAATCCTAAAACCTTTCCATTATCTTGGACTGCTTTTGATTTTTGATCAATTTCTCATCCTACTATATTTTACTTCACAGTTCAAGCAATCTCTGAGTCATGCAGCAATTATATACCTTCAAAACAATCTAGGCAAAAGAAATACAAACTTTATGAATTACCAATTTCCCTTTACTAGATAAGGAGAAGACACACACACACACACACACACAGCATTTATTTGTAGAAAAAAACAAAGCAACTAAACATGTGGCTGATGACTAAGGCAGATCAGAAAACGAGACAACTTTGGGGAAAAAATAATTAACACACACTCATGCTTCCTCCACTGGTTTAGGATAAGAAACCATGACATTTGCTGTGCTTTATCCCTTCCATGATTAAACGTATAATTTGGAGGTAAGGATGTACTGTAAATATGGCTAAACAAAACCCTCCTTGTTTATGAAGAGGGGGTAATTAGGCATATGTTACAGACAATTCTGAATACTAGAAAGAGGGGTTTTCTTCCTAATAATCCTGACCTGTCAGATATATATATATATATATATATATATATATATATATATTTTAAATGAATGTTTCCCTGTTTTGTTTTAGAAACTAAGAACCTGTTTGTATGTATGAAGTCCAAATATCTACATGTTTGAAAAATGTGACTAAAAATATAACCTTTAAAGGACAAGGATATGAATGTTTTAGATAAATACCATTAGTCATAATTTTTTGGTGTGAGTTTGGATCCTATCTAATTAGACTATAATAGCTTTGTATACTTTCTGGGGCCAACTCCCATAGATTTTACCAGAAGATTTATTTTCTGTGCTGAAATCTGTTTCTGGTATATGAGAATTTGGTATCTAGTGCCAAAATATGGGCCTTTTTCAAATCTGAAATATAAATTGAAATCAGAATATGTGAAATTAACTGATAAATTGAGCATTTGATGTATGTGCTATTATGAATGGCATTGTGGAAAGAATAGTAGAATTAGAAATGAGAGGATCAAGTGCTAGATTTTGATTTAGGAAGACAGGTTGAAAGTCCCCCGCACATATCTACCTTGTGGAGGCCTCTAATATCATCTGCATCTCTGCTTACTTATTTGAAGAATGAGATTGTGTTTATACTAGAGTCTCAAAATTTTCTTGCTCTAAATCTATGCTCTAATGATCTTACTTTTGACCTTTTCTTTCTAACTCTTATTAATCCTGTGACAAGAGACAAACCATTTTAACCCTACTGATCATTTTAAAAATTAAAATTTCTTTTGTATTTTGAAGTAAACAATAACCAATAAGACAAAATATTTTTACGACAAAAATACATTATTGTACAAGAGGCTGCAAGCTTCTGTTAAAAACCTTTATGTGTATTAAATTAAACAGCATATCAGTAATAACAGCTAACATTTATATAAAAATGACTATGTGCCAGTCATCATGCCAAACTTTTTATAATAATTCTCTCACTTTATCCTCATAATAACGCTTAAGTTTTAGATCAGTGCTATTATAACTCCCATTTTATATGAGGAAATGGAGACATGAGGATTTGTCCAGGGTCACACCATTTGTAAGATTCAGGTGACATATTTGAACTGAGGCCTTCCTCATTTTAAGCTTTGCATACTGTTCTGCCTAATAATAATTCTGCTAAATATATGTCCCTCTTGTACACAGTTTTTCTTATATAATATTTAAAAAATTAAATGCTATTATTTCTTAGTAATCTACCGCTCCTGTACCAAAAAATTCTATTCATTTTCAAAAAATATACGACATATTTGTGAAATCAGTAGAGTGTTGCACTAAGTCTTGGGGGAAATGACAAAGATGACATCAGATATAATCAGTGAACATATGGAACTTATATCCAAGTAGGGAGAAGATAATATTGGCAAATGTAGATAATACAAACTCAAACTGCATGTGCATAGGAAGAGTTTAAAATAGCATGATTTGTAGAAGACATACAAAATTGACTTTTTTCAGTCTCAGCACTTAAAATGACAAGCTTCAGTTATCTGGAAAATTGGTTTTTTATGGAATACCCATTCCCCAATATGTCTCATAAATGAGGTGTTACATTTCTTGCATGGTGACTAGGAAGTTCCAGAAATGGGAAATGAAAGATATTTTTGGCTCTAAATTTACTTGGTATTCATTATAAGAATTATCTATCACTTTTTTAAAATAATGGCATGTAGAACTAAGAAGGACATCGACTGGAAGTCAAGGGATTTGACCTCTTCTTCAGAATGCATCATTAATTAAGTAGCTCTGTGAACTAGAGCAGGCTATATAAATTTTCTAATTGTCAATTTTACCATCAGATGACTTTTTTATTTTTGAAATTCCATCATTTATTTTCACTCTTCCTAAGATAAAACTTTTGTTGATATTTTTGATAAAGTAAATCTAATTGTCTATCTTCCAACACAAATTGAAAAAAATTATTAGTAATGATTCTTCAAAATATGGTTTGAAATTCTTTGTGAAGAATTGTTTATGGTATTCGTGGTCATGAACTTCTAGATTTTGTGATTTTTATTGGATTGTTAAGGTTATCATATCATAAAAGTAGTAGCAATATTTTTATATCAAAAAATATTAGATTTAGAATTGCCTGAGAATGTCATCTCATGCAGTTTCCTCATTTTAAGAGATGAAAAAATTGATAGATGAGGCTACATGACTAAGGTTACTTAGATTTAAAGAAATGCCCATCCATCCTCTACTTAAGATCACTGAACTACATATTATATCTGGGTAACCTTAGTCTCTACTTTTAAACATTGGAACTTTTCATAATGTAAGTTATCAGACTCACATGGTACTTGATATTTAGCACACCCAGGGATACATACAAATTCCAATTTTATTCATTGTAGCAAATTTATTTTTAGCAAAATTAAATATTGTTTCCAGAATGTTTGGAATTATTCTACATAATTTTTTTCTGACAAAATTTCCTTCTCCTATGATCTCTTTGTGCTATTAGTTATTTTTTTTTCATCTTAGTAAACAATGATTGTTTCTATATCAGTAAATATTGAACAAATTTAAGTTGATCAAAGTGTTTGTGAATTAGGTATTCTTTTGAGGCTTGATAAATTAAACCTTGTTACCATCATGTGAAGATCAATGGTACCTGGAGATCTTATTTCATTTTTTCATTCCCATCCTGGGAAAATATCAAGTGCTATTCCCAAATGATCTACCATGTTTTTCATGCTGATTTATATATATATATATATATTTAGTAGATAGTAAACTCCTTTGTCAGGCTCACTTATTAAGAAAAAAAATATAGGGCGGAGCCAAGATGGC
>JAJPUD010019089.1:16260-27208 GCA_023553655.1 Myrmecobius fasciatus
TTGTATTGGAAAGCTTTGTAAAGATCAAGGTTGGGGAACTACCCATACATATGTTATACAAATAAAAAGCTTAAATTAAAAAAAAAGAAAAAAAAATATATTAACTTTTTTCCATTTATCTAGAATACCATTTGTAAAAAGAGAACATGAATGTATGAAATATATTTATTATCATTAATATTATTAAATAACTATTTAATGTGTTTCAAAGAAAATGTTATGTTAATACAATTTTATTTTTCCAACTACACATAAAGATAGTTTTCAACATTCATTTTTTGTAAAACTTTGGTTTTCAAGCCTTTCTCTGTCCCTCCTTTCCCTTCTCCCCAAGACAGAAAGCAATATGACATAGGTTAAAAACGTGCTATCCTCTTAAACATATTACCATATTTGTCATGTTGTGCAAGAAAAATCAGATCAAAAGGAAATTAACAATCACAAAAAAAGAAAATAAACAAGAAGGTTAAAATATTATGATTTTATCCACATTCAATCTCCATAGTTATTTCTTTGGATTTGGCCAGCATTTCTCATCCCAAATCTATTGTAATTGCTTGTTCCAAAGAAAATTAGAAGCTTGATGGTTTCAACTTCAAACTGAATATGCATTAAATCAAAAGACAAAAAAATTTTGGTCACCTAGAAATCAAACCCACAGAGCATAGATGCATTAAGGAGAAAGGTGTGGTTGAACACAAAGACTCATCATAATTCTCAAATCAAAACAAATTAAGAGGGACTTCTGGGTTACATAACCCATGATTAATAGATTATTGGTAATTAAACATTTTTCTCAATCCTCATGAGCTTTCAAATATTTCCAGAGAAATAATTATGAGCAAGAGATTAAGTAATTATTGATAGTTCAATGGTCTAGACTAGGGTTGCATTAGCTAATCTATTAGTTAGTAACCACATTTTGTTCTTACCCATAATCTCTCTGTGCTAAGGAACTCTTAAGATACCGAACTTTACTCTGTCTTGAATAAAAGAATGGCAGTGCTTTAAGGTTCAAAAGGTTTCAGGTAGAGAACTAAAAAAATAGCAGAAACTGGGATAGGACATGTGTCCTTGGCTATAGGTACTTCATTAAACCTAAGGGGGAAAAGCCCAATATCCAGGTGTCACCACTTTTATCTCCCAAAGGGTCAGTTGGGGGATGGACTGAAGTTGGCAAAATTGGTAGAATGGGAAGTCTCAATGAGACTTCATTGAGATCTGTCCTCCCAGGGAAAACACTCTTAAAGGTGTTCATGTCAGAGAGTGAATGAAAAAAGAAAATGTGATGTGGAAGGATAGACTGGAATTTCCAAATATTTCAGAAGGAAGGAGATTCAATTAAAGATCTTTAATAGATAAACCAAAAAAGAGATATAAAGAGCAAAAGACAATGTGGTCTTTAGATCAAATTAAAGAATCCGGACATTTATGAATAAATGTTAAGGCAGAATAAAATGAATCAGTACTTGTTAAAGCAGAGGACTCTGTGAATTTCCAAGGGAGCAACTAACCACAGCAGGATATTCCCAAATGGTTTAGGAAAACATTCAGAAATGTAAAAAAAGAACTTTTATCTTAAGCATCAGAAATTACAAATAGGCAGGATAGGGGGGAAATCATCCAGATTAGAAAGTGTCACAAAAGAAGTGAAATAGAGGATAATTGAAGATGTAAATACATAGAAGTGAAGAAATATGTGGAAACAAACAAAAGCAATGATGTTAAAAATACTGTCTCTGCATTAGTAAAACATAATGATTTCAACCATAGGATCGTAGAGACAATTTACATATAACAATTCACTTCAAAGAATAATGCAAATCTAAAACCCTGAGCATCAACAATGCAGAGTAATATAATCAAATCACCTAGAATGTCCAAATACAGAAAAAATCTGAAGAATGCCCCCAGAAAAGCCTTTTGCTGTACCCTTTAAGGCACAGAGAAGATAAATTTAGTAATCCCAATGATGGATTCTGCAAGTAACCAGGAAAAACAGTTTATGATGAAAAGAAAATTCAAATAAAACAAGACTATTCTGTACCAAAAAGAAATCACAGGAAAAGATGGAATAAGATATCTAAAGACAAAATATGCTGTGCCTAAGTTGGTCTACTTGTTCAGTGGCATACCACTCAAGCTGCCAAAATATTATTTTATGGAACTGGAAAAAAATAATAATAAAATTCATCTGGAGGAACAAAAGGTCAAGACTATCAAGGGAATTAGTGAAAAAAATACAAATAATGATAGCCTAACAGTAGCAGATCTAAAACTACATTACAAAGCAGTAGTCATCAAAACTATTTCATACTGGCTAAGAAATAGAGTGGTGGATTAGTCGAATAAGTTAGACACATATGATACAATAATCAAAGCCTATGGTAATCTATTTGATAAATCTCCAAACTCCAACTTCTGGGATAAAAACTCTCAATTTCCCAAAAATTGTTGAGAAAACTAAAAGAACAATATGTCAGAAACTCAAAATAGTCCTATATCTCACACCCCATAACAAAATAAGGTCAAAATGGGTAAATTATTTGGACAAAAAGGATGATACCATAAGCAAATTAAGAGAGTAAGGGATAATTTACCTATGAGATCTTTGGAGAAGGGAGAAATTTATGATCAAGAAAGAGCTAGAAAACATTATGAAAGGCAAAATGTAAAAATTTGATTGCATTAAATTAAAAGTTTTGGGGTTTTTTTTGTTTTTTGTTTTTTTGAACAAACAAAACCAACAAAAACAAAATTAAAAGGGAAGTACAAAGCTGGGGAAAAGTTGTTAGAGCCAGTGTTTCTGATAAAGATTTCTTTTCTAAAATATTTTAAAAGCTATGTCAAATTTAAAAGCATATAAGTCATTTCCTAATTAATAAATAGCCAAAGGCTATGAACAGATAGTTTTTAGATGACAAAATTAAAGCCATCTATAATCATATGAAAATGAAATGCAAATTAAAACAATTCAGAGGTACTCCTTCACACTTCTCAGATTGGCTAAGATGACAAGAAAAAATTATGATAATTGTTGGAGGGATTGTGGGAAAACTAGGAAACTAACGCTTTGTAGGTAGAGTTGTAAAATGATCTTACCACCCTAGAAGGCAATTTGGAACTATGCCCAAAATCATATAAAATTGTGCATACTCTTTGACCCAGTAGTGTCATTACTGGGTCTATACACCAAGGAAATCATAAAGAAGAGAAAAGGGCCCACATGTGCAAAATTGTTTGTAGCAGCTCTTTATGTGGTAGCAAGGAATTGGAAAATGAATAGATGCACATCAAATAGGAATGACTGAATATGTTGTGGTAATATTCTATATTATTGTTCTATAACAAATGATGAACAAGCTGATTATAGAAAGGTCTGGAAAGATTTATGTGAACTGATGCTGAGCAAAACAAGCAGAATCAAGAAGAAATTGTACACAATAACAATAATAACGTGATGATCAACTATGAATAACTTAATTCTTCTTAGAGGCTCAAGTGATCCAAAGCAATCCCAATAGACTTTGGATAGAAAATATCATTTGTATCCAGAAATGAAATATGGAGATTGAATGTAAATCAACACATGCTATGTTAAGTTTTTTTTTTCATTTTTTTCTCTCCCTTATTTTTTCCCTTTTGTTCTGATTTTTCTCTGCCAACATGATTCATAAAGCAATGTATATTATAAATATATAAATATGAAAAAAGACCAAAGGTGCTCAAGTTGCAATAAAAAAACAACATAGTCTGCAAACCTTAACCTAAACATTAAGGACATTCAATAGAATGTTCAATAGACATTTATTAGATGGACATTTACTAGAAAAAAAGGAATGCAAAGCTTTGTTTTTGAGAAAAACAGATGTGCACAAAATATATTTGCTTTTCAAACATGTGACATAATGGAAATCTTAGAAAGCCATTAAAGTAAGGCATCCAAGAAACAACAACAAATTATCAATGGAAGAAGCATTGAGGGTTTTTTTTCCTAGTAGTACACAAAAAGAAATGACAAAAGCAGAAATTTTAGCAAAAATGCTATTAATTCATCAGAGATTAAATATTACAATTCAGCTTCTATAGGTGATTCAATGGTATACTGTTTTAAAGCAAATAATAGAATGGGAAGACTCATAAAAGGGAAATGGAGGAAAAAGATGGAGAGGTATATATGATATGCCCTGATGAAGTCAAAGATCAACAATAAAGTAAAAGTAAATTGTCTCTCAGGAAAAACTAGAACCTAAACAATCAGTGATCAGGACAAAGAGAAGGATTTAAAAGGTAAAGAATAGAAAGCATCTTATTTCAGTGTAGAAATGAGTATTGTAATAGGGGAAGAGACATACTCTGTAAAGGGATATGGGGAACTAATGCACAGAACTCATAGAGATTTCAGTTTTTGAGTAATCACTCATCCTATATAAGTAGCAGGAGAATTATTGCTACTTAAGGCAACTGACCCCAATAAGAGTGGAAGGGCATAGACCTATAGAAGAGGTTTTATGAAAAATGGGAAAGAAATGACTATGAAGTGGCTAAGGTTTAATAATCAACTACATATTCAGGGACACAGAATTCACCTAGGAGAACATCCTATAATCTTCAGGAATTGTTTTTTCTAAGAGTGAAGCACAACAGCAAAAAAGGAGGCTAAGGGTCAAGATCTATGAAGCAATAGCATAAAGATTGTTCAGAAGAAGGAAATCAAAGTAAATACACTGAACACATTAATTCCCTTAGGAAGACTGAGAGTAGAGAAGGACTGAATAAGCATAAGGTCCATGAATCAAAGAATGGGCCTAGAATAAATAGGAAAAAAGCAAAATGATGAATGGAATGAAGGAAAGAAATTGTTTTTTGAAAAAATGGGCAGAGTCTAAAAGGGGGAAAGGCAGAAGAATTTTTACTTTACTACTTAAAAATGGAAAAAAATTGGGGGAGAATTAAATAATTAGATGAAAGGAAGGGAATAAAAAGAATTATGAAGTTAAATAAAATCCCAAAATTAGAGAAAGGGGTAACAAAAAGAGGGTAGAGGAGAAGAGGAAAGGAAAGGAAGAAGGATAAATAAAATTGCTATCAATAGAATAAGATAAAATAATTGAAGAGACCAAGTCCTCTGTTTTTATTAGAAGATGGGAGCATATAATTCTTTTTTGGAAGAAAACATTAAAGACAAATGGGAAAATAAAGACTTAAATCAACATTTTAAATATGAATAGATTATATATTTCACTAAAATAAAAAATAATAAGAGATTGAATAAGAAACACCTAAACAGAATCAAAATAAGGTGCTGAAAAAAATCTATTCATCAAGTTGCTACCAAAAAAAGAGTAGTTGCAATTATGGAATCAAAGAAAAAAAAAGTAAACATTCATAACACGAAAAGAGATAAATAATAAAACTGTATTATACTGAAAGGTACCAAGGAAAACAAACCAAAATTGATGTTAAATGTATATGTGCCAAATGCCTTAGCATTTAAATTCATAAAGGAAAAAAAATGACCGAACTACAAGAAGACTCACAATGCTGCAATAATGGCAGATGTCCCTTTCTAAGTTTCACATAAGTTTAACAGAAATATAATTTAAAATAGTGTATAGAATTTAATAAATTAATAGAGAAACTAGAACTAAAGGATTCATGTTAGTCTTTTGTTTAAATTTATTTATTTTTTTATTTGCAAAACATATGTGTGGGTTCATTAACTTCAACATTAACCCTTACAAAGCTTTCTGTTACAAATTTTTCCCCCCTACTCCCTACCCCTCCCCTAGATGGCAGGATATCCACTACATGTTAATTATATTAAAATACTTGACAAATCGAATATATGTATACATATTTCCACACTTATTGTTGTGCAAGAAAAATAGTATCTACAAGAAAGAAAAATCAGAGAAAGGAAACACAATGCAAGCAAACATCAATTGAGAGCATGAAAATGTTCTGTTGTGGTCCACATTTCACATCCCTCTCTCTGGGTGTATATGGCTTTCTTCAGTGAACAATTGGAACTGGTTTGAAAAATTTCATTGTTGAAGAGAGTCATGTCCATCAGAATTGATCGTCATATAGTATTGTTGTTGCCATGTATACTGATCTCCTGGTTCTGCTCATTTCACTCAGCATCAGTTCATGCAAGTCTCTCCAGGCCTCTCTGAAATTATCCTGCTGGTTGTTTCTTATAGAACAATAATATTCCATAACATTCATATACCATAATTTATTCAGCCACTCTCCAATTGATGGGCATACATTCAGTTTCCACTTCTAGCCACTACAAAAAGGGCTGCCACAAACATTCTTGCACATGTGGAGCCCTTTCCTTCCTTTATGATTTCTTTGGGATATATAAGCCCAATGGAAATGCTGCTGGGTCAAAGGGTATGCACAGTTTGACAACTTTTTAAGCATAGCTCCAAATTGCTCTCCAGAATGGCTGGATCTGTTCACAGCTCCACCAACAATGCATCAGTGTCCCAGCCTTCCCACATCCCCTCCAACATTCGTCATTATCTTTTCCTGTCATTTTAGCCAATCTCACAGATGTGTGATGGTATGAGTTGTCTTAATTTGCATTTCTCTGATCAATAGTGATTTGGAGCACCTTTTCATATGAAGGTCAAAAATTTCAAGGGAATTGATGAAAAAAAAAAAAAGCAAATGACGGTGGCCTAGCTGTACCAGATGTAAAACTACTATATTACAAAGCAGCAGTCATCAAAACCATTTGGTACTGGCTAAGAAACAGAGTAGTTGATCAGTGGAATAGGTTAGGTTCACAGGACAAAATAGCCAATGACTATAGTAATCTAGTGTTTGATAAACCCAAAGACTCCAACCTTTGAGATAAAAACTCATTCTTTGACAAAAACTACTGGGAAAATTGGAAACTAGTATGGAAGATACTAGGCATTGACCCACACTGAACATGGTATGCCAAGATAAGATCAAAATAGAGTCATGATCTATACATAAAGGATGATTTTATAAACAATTTAGAAAGACGTGGGATGGTGTACCTCTCAGATCTGTGGAGGAGGAAGGAATTTATGGCCAAAGAAGAAGTAGAGATCATTATAAATCACAAAATAGATAATTTTGACTATATCAAGTTAAAAAGTTTTTGTATAAACAAAACGAATGCAGACAAGATTAGAAGGGAAGCAATAAACTGGGAAAACATTTTTACATTCAAAGGTTCTGACAAAGGCCTCATTTCTTTTATTTATTTTTTAATTTATTTTTTTTTATTTGCAAAACATATGTATGGGTAATTCTTCAACATTAACCCTTACAATGCTTTCTGTTACAAATTTCCCTCCCCCTACTCCCCACTCCTCCCCTAGATGGCAGGATATCCACTACATGTTAATTATATTAAAATACTTGACAAATTGAATGTAAGCAAACATCAATCGAGAGTACGAAAATGTTATGTTGTGGTCCACATTTCACATCCCTCTCTCTGGGTGTATATGGCTTTCTTCAGTGAACAATTGGAACTGGTTTGAAAAATTTCATTGTTGAAGAGAGTCATGTCCATCAGAATTGATCGTCATATAGTATTGTTGTTGCCATGTATACTGATCTCCTGGTTCTGCTCATTTCACTCAGCATCAGTTCGTGTAAGTCTCTCCAGGCCTCTCTGAAATCGTCCTGCTGGTCGTTTCTTACAGAGCAATAATATTCCATAACATTCATATACCATAATTTATTCAACCATTCTCCAATTGATGGGCATCCATTCAGTTTCCAGTTTCTTGCCACTACAAAAAGGGCTGCCACAAACATTCTTGCACATGTGGGGCCCTTTCCTTCCAAAGGCCTCATTTCTAAAATACATAGAGAATTGACTCAAATTTATAAGAATTCAAGCCATTCTCCAATTCATAAATGGTCAAAGGTATGAGCAAACAATGTTGAGGTGAAGAAATTAAAACTATTTCTAGTCATATGCAAAGGTGATCTAAATCACTATTGATCAGAGAAATGCAAAGTAAGACAACTCTGAGATGCCACAACATGCCTGTCAGATTGGCTAAGATGGCAGAAAAAGAAAATGATGAATATGGAGGGGACGTAGGAAAACTGGGACACTAATACATTGTTGGTGGAACTGTGAATGGATCCAACCATTCTGGAGAGCAATTTGGAACTATGCTCAAAAAGTTTTCAAACTGTGCATACCCTTTGACCCAGCAGTGTTTCTATTGGGCCTATATCCCAAAGAAATCATAAAGGAGGGAAAGGGACCCACATGTGCAAAAATGTTTGTGGCAGCCCTTTTTGTAGTGGCAAGAAATTGGAAACTAAATGGATGCCCATCAATTGGAGAATGGCTGAATAAATTATGGTATATGAATGTTATGGAATATTATTGTTCTGTAAGAAATGACCAACAGGATGATTTCAGAGAGGCCTGGAGAGGCTTGCATGAACTAATGCTGAGTGAAATCAGCAGAAAATGATGTGATTCAAACCAGTTCTTATTGTTCAGCAATGAAGAAAACCATCCACATCCAGAGAGAGTTCTGTGGAAACTGAATGTCTGAGTATGGACATACAACATAGCATTTTAATGTTTTCTCTGAATGTTTGCTTGCATTTTGTTTTCCTTCTTAGGGATTTTTTTTCTCTTTCTAGATTCAAGTTTTCTTGTGCAGCAAGATAACTGTATAGATATGTATACATATAGGGATTTGTCATATATTTTAACATATTTAACATGTATTAGACTATCTGCCATCTAGGCTTGGGGGTGAGGGGTAGGAGGGGAAAATTTGGAACAAAAATATTTTTTGCAAAGGTCAATGTAGAAAAATCACTCATATGTTCTGTAAATAAAAACTTCAATAAAAAAAGTATAAGCACTGAAGTCACATTAGAAATTTTCCTAAGAAATACTGAAATGAAGAAAATATGCTCATTTTTCTCCATCACTTGATATTCTGGAAATTTTAGCAATGGCAATAAGAAAAATGACAAAAAGGATTGCATATATATATATATATGTATATATATATATATATGTAAAGCAGAGATAAAAACCATACCTATTTGGTGAATTCATGATGGTTTACTTAGAAAATCCTATGGAAACATAAAATGATATTTGAGACAATACCTTCATCAAAGTTATAAGCTACAAATAAACACTCAAGAAAGATAGCATTTTTATATAATAATCACAAATTTCAAGAAGCAATGATAGAGGGGCAGCTAGGTGGAACAGGGGCAGCTAGGTGGCACAGTGGATAGAGCACCAGCCCTGAAGTCAGGAGGAACTGAGTTCAAATTTGGTCTCAGACACTTAACATTCTTTAGCTGTGTGACCCTGGGCAAGTCACTTAACCCCAACTGCCTCAGCAAAAAAAAAAAAAAAAAGAAGAAGAAGAAGAAGAAGAAGCAATGATAGAAAAGAAAATTGCATTTTGAATGAGTAATCAATATATAAATTATCTGGAGATCAATTAAAACAATTACACAAAAAAACTTCATTTGGGAAATATTCTGTGTTTATGACTGATGTGCCAATAGAAAGAAAAATTAAATATTAATAGTTAAATTATATTATTAAGTAGACAAGAAACAACACATATTTAACAGCTCTGGGTATGAGATATATTCTTTTTTTTGATACCTTTTAACTTTATTAATGTTCATGAACATTTTTCCCTTACTTACTTAAGGCTAGACCACCAATAAAGCAAGCCCTGCTTTGTATTGCTTGATATTTTGGAAGGTGCATTTTTAACCAAACAATGGATAGATGTAATTGATAAATATAAAATAGATAAATTATATGAAACTGAAAAGCTTCTACACAATTAAAGATAATACCTTTAGGAATATGAAGAAAATAATTGAATGGGAGAAAAACCTATGAAACTTTGTATTAAAATTTTCAAATGAGTGTTAGATATCCATGATAGATGAATGATGAATACAACTTTAGAGATATACATAGATACATAAATAGGTAGATAATAGATATGGATAACCAATGAGTAAAAGACATTTCACAATAGATGTTTTCAAAGGATGTTAACAAGCTGTTAAAAGGAGAAGTAGTGGGGCAGCTAGGTGGCGCAGTGGATAGAGCACCAGCCCTGAAGTCAGGGAGACCTGAGTTCAAATCTGGTCTCAGACACTTAACATTCCCTAGCTGTGTGACCCTGGGCAAGTCACTTAACCCCAATTGCCTCAGCACAAAAGAAAAAAAAAGAGAGAGAAGTAGGAGCCTACTGAAAACCACATAAAAGAGTTTTGGAAATCATGAATACAAAACAAAATACTTCTCAGATTTCACTACATCTGCAAAGTTGGGAAACATGACAAAGGTTGGGAGTAGTCAATTTTGGAGAGTCTGTGGAAGATAAGTATAATTGTGCACTGTTTTTAGAGCTGTGAATTAATATCATTATTTTGGAACTCAATTCTGAATTATGCAAATACAGTGATTAAAATATTTTTGTCCTTTGACATTGAGATTTTCATGTTCCAATTCAGCCACTAGTAATATGTTCTTAATAAACAACAAAATATTTATAACAGTGCTTTTGTGATTGTTTGAAGAGTTAGGAACAAAGTAGATATGCATCAATTGAATAAAAACTAAGCAAATTGTTTTATGGGGGTATAGTGAAATATTATTGGCTATATGAAATGGAAAATATCATAGACAAAGAGAGGTAATGGAATAAAATAATTCAGAGTGAAGTAAGAAAAGCCAATAATATGTGTGCATATATTAGTCCATGTATGTTATTTATTCCTATGTATATGCATGCATATAGGTGCACTTATGTGTTTGGATACATGTGTATAATACCAGTGTGTCTGTGTATGTATGTTTGTGTAGATATACATGTATGCCTTGTATCTGCACATATTTACATACGCACATGTGTGTATACATATATATATA
>JAJPUD010019091.1:0-22905 GCA_023553655.1 Myrmecobius fasciatus
CAAATCATGTACCCATTTTGATCTTATTTTGGTATAGGGTGTGAGATATGTCTATGATCAGTTTCTGATATATTGTTTTCCAGTTTTCCCAGCAATTTTTGTGAAATAGTGAGTTCTTTTCCTAGAAGCTGATATTTGGGGGTTTATCAAATACTAGCTTACTATAGTTATTGATTATTGTGTCATGTATATGTGACCTATTCCACTAATCTACTACTCCATATCTTAGCCAGTACCAGATATTTTTGATGACTGTTGCTTTATAAAAGAGTTATGGGCACTGTGCTACTAGGCCACTATTCTTTATATTTTCTTTCATTAATTCTCCTGATAGTCTTGCCCTTTTGTTCTTCCAGATAAATTTTGTATTATTTTTCCTAGTTCTATAAAATAATTTTTGGCAGTTTGATTATTATGGCACTGTACAAGCAGATCAATTTAGGTAGAATTTTCACTTTTATTGTATTGGTTTGGTCTACCCCTAAGCAATTGACATTTTCCCC
This sequence comes from Myrmecobius fasciatus, assembly GCA_023553655.1. Taxonomy (NCBI): domain Eukaryota; kingdom Metazoa; phylum Chordata; class Mammalia; order Dasyuromorphia; family Myrmecobiidae; genus Myrmecobius; species Myrmecobius fasciatus. The sequence continues at coordinate 504 of JAJPUD010019091.1, forward strand.
ATTGTTTAGATTAGACTTTGTTTCTGTGAGGAGTATTTTTTAATTGAGTTGATATAGTTCCTGGGTTTATCTTGGCAGGTAGACACCCAAATGTTTTATTTTGTCTACAGTTATTTTAAATGGAATTTTTCTTTTTATCTCTTGCAGATATTCTTCATGAGTACATATAGAAATGCTGATGATTTGTGTCAGTTTATTTTATATTTTGCAACTTTGCTAAGACTGTTAATTGTTTCAAGCAGATTTTTGGCTAGGATTCTATAAGCATATAATCTGCAAAAAGTCATAATTTTATCTCCTCTTTACTTACTCTAATGGAAATTAATTTCTTTTTCTTATTGCTAAAACCAACATTTCTAGAGCAATATTGAATAATAGTGGTGATAACAGGCATTCTTGTTTCATCCTTGATCTTATTTAGAATGTGTCTAATTTCTCCCCATTACAAATAACGTTTGCTAATGGTTTTAGGTAGATGCTGCTTATCATTTTAAGGAAAACTCTATTCATTCCTATCCTCTCTGGCGTTTTTTAATAGTAATGAGTGCTGTATTTTTTCAGAAGATTTTTCTGTATCTATTGAGATTATGACATGACTCTGTTATTGATATAGTTAATTACGCCAACAGTTTTCCTAATATTGAACCAGTTCTGCATTCCTGGTACAAATTTGAGTTGGTCATAGAGTATTATCCTGCTTATAAATTATTGTAATCTCTTTGCTAATATTTTATTTAATTTTTTTGAATTAATATTCATTAGGGAGATTGGTCTATAATTTTCTTTTTCTACTTTGGCTCTTCCTGATTTAAGTATCAGCACCATATTTGTGTCATAGAAGGAATTTGGAAGAATTTCTTCATTGCTTATTTTTCCAAATAGTTTACATGGTATTGGAATTACTTGTTTTTTAAATTTTTGATAGAATTCATTTGTAAATTCATTTGGCTCTAGAAATTTTTTCTCAGGGAGTTCATTGGTGGCTTATTCATTTTTTTCCCCTAAAATTGGTTTAAGTAATTTATTTCTTCTTCTGTTAATCTGGGCAAGTTATATTTTTTGTAAATATTTATCCCATTTCAATTAGATTATTAGATTTTCTGGCAAAATTGGGCAAAATTACTCCTAATTATTGCTTTAATTTCTTCATTGGTAATAAATTCATTTTTTTTCATTCTTGATACTGGTAATTTGATTTTCTTCTTTCCTTTTTCTAATCAAATTAACCAAAGATTTGTCTATTTTGTTGGTTTTTTTTTTCATAAAACCAACTCTAAGTTTTATTATTTCAATTGTTTTCTTACTTTCAGTTTTATTAATCTCTTTGAGTGTCAGATTTTCTAGTTTGATATTTAATTGAGGTTTTTTAATTTGTTCTTTTTCTAGCTTCTTTAGATGAATGCTCAATTCATTGATCTCTTCTTTCTCTATGTTGTTCATGTAATTATTTAGAGATACAAATTTCTCCTAAGAACTGCTTTGGCTACATCTCATAGATTTTGGTATGTTGCCTCATTATTGTCATTATCTTGAATGAAGTTATAGATTGTTTCTATGACGGTTGTTTGATCCATTCAATCTTTAAGATTAGATTATTTAATTTTCAATTGCTTTTTAGTCTATCTTTTCCTGACTCTATATTGAATGTAATTTTTATTTCATCATGATCTAAAAAGGAACCATTTACAACTTCTACCTTTCTGCATTTGATTGTGTGGTTTTTATGCCCTAATATGTAGTTAATTTTTGTGTAGATTCCATGTACTGCTGAGAAAAAGGCAAATTCCTTTCTATTCCTTTTCAGTTTTCTCTGCAGCTCTATTATATCTAAGATTCTATTAACCCTTCTAGTTTTCTTTCTTATTTATTTTGTGGTTATATTTACCTAATTCTGAAAGGGGGAGATTGAGGTCCCCCACTAATATGGGTTTTTTTTTTTATCTACTTATTTTTTCCTGTAACTGGCTTAACTTCTTCTCTAAGAATTTGGATTCTGTACTACTTGGAACATATACATTTAGTAACCATACCACTTCATTTTCTATACTTTTTTAATAAGATGTAGTTTCCTTCCTTATTTCTTTTAATGAGATCTATTTTTGCTTTTGCTTTATCTGGAATCAGAATTGCTATCTCTGCTTTTTTTGCTTTGGAAGAGGGACAATTTTGCATAAAGTCTTGAATTTTTATGCAAATTTTTTGAAGAGACAATGGAGGTCCATGTTTTTGTTTGAGAGGACATGCACTACTGTGATTTTTTTTTAATATGGCATTTGCTTTGAGGAAACTTTTTTATGAGTAAAAATGAAGAGAACTATACTGATCCCATTTTCTTATTTTCACCTCTTTAAGAGAAGTAAAAAAGTGTTTCTCAAGATTGGGATTTTTTCCCCAATCTCTATCTGACAAACTATTTTTAACAAATTGATAATCATTATATAGAGTGCGAAAAAAAAGTTAGATATGATATCATATCTGAAATCTGTGCTATATTTTGTTCACTGTTCATCTTAAGATAACTAGTTTATATTTATTTTTATTTTTTATTAAAACTTTTATTTGCAAAACATATGTATGGGTTCAACATTAACCCTTACATTCTTCAACATTAACCCTTACAAAGCTTTCTGTTACAAAATTTTCTCCCCTTCTCCCCACCCCTCCCCTATCAGGGTATCCACTATATGTTAATTATGTTAAAATACTTGACAAATTGAATATATGTATACATATTTCCACAACTAGTTTATATTTAAAAAACCCATCTTATATATATTACTACAAAAAAAGTCATTTAAATCAATCAAGGTGATCAATTAACATCAATTCAAAGAAGACTGATAATGAAGAATGTTATTTACATTCTGACATAGAGATGATGGATTCAGATTGCAGATAATCATTTTTGGTCAGAGACAATGGAGGAATTTATTTTGCTTGACTGAATGTTTATTACAAGCATTGTGTTTTTATTTTTAGCAGAGACTTAGGGGGAAATTAATAAATGCTTGTTAATTGAGAAAGAAAAAATAGTAGGAAAAAAGGTACATGGAATAGAAGTGAAGAAGGAGAGGAACTGGGAGAATAGAAATTTAGAGTAAGTGAAACAAGATTCCAGAAACAAGGCTTTTTGGGGCCTATCGGGCAAAATTGATGTTAGAATAAAGGTTGCATTGCTGGAGTATTTTTTTGTCATCACCTCTCTCCATTCTCCAAACCTTCATTCCCCACCTGCTCCCTCTACAATTGTAGAATCTAAAGTGGTAATTCTTTTTCTCTTTGGACTTCTTTATGATAACTTGATGCTATTTAAAGCCTGTTTAATATATTTTTTGTTTACTTTAAAAAAAACAATTTATCCACAGCCATTTTCTAGTTTGGGCATAATTATTGGTAATGCATTTCAGAGAAGGCAACTGATGGGGAAAACATGTCTATAGAGGGATAATAAATCTAACATTGATGTATTTTGATAGAAGACTTTTTTTTCTCCCTGACTACAGACTGAAATCTAAAAAAAAAAGGTAAAGAGATCCTATTGTACAAATTCCCAAAGTAGAGAAGGATTATTTATATCAGGAAAACCATCTAGTCAAAGAATAATACTTGTAGCAGTAGTAGAATGGGTAGTAAAGTGTAAGGTGTGTTTAGTGTGTTTCATGTTTTATCAAAAGCCAAATTCCTCTTTTAATTGCTATCTCACAGAAGTGAGTGAATTGACTTTCAAAAGACCCTTAGGGATTGTGCTCAATCATTATTTGTCCTAAGGCACTGCTGCCTTTCTAATTCACCCCAGGGATTCAATCATAGCTCATAAGGGGATCAATGTGAGTAGCCTAACTTCTTGTTGCTTTCTGTTTAGTGACTACTTACTTACTGGGCTTTCTGTGGGTACATCAAGCATGGATGTGAAGAGAAATTTAGATTCAAAACTCACACATTATGTAGGATTTTATTTTTGGATCTTTAATTGATTTTTTTTCCTTCTTTTAGTATGTCTAATCTAGTTTGATAGAGAGTTGTAAGAAGTTTCCTCTTTTCTAACTTCAATTTTAAAGTTTCTTTATTAGACTACAGACAAATTTTTTAATCACCTCTTTTTAGCTGCTTTCTATTCCTGATTAAGGGCTCAATCACTTTTGAATTTTAAACTGATTCAAAAATCTGAAGCCATTTATCAGATACCATTTTTCTTAACCAGTTATTCACTTCAAAAATCCAACTCTAGTCCATCTATTTACTTCTATAGCTCATCTATCAAGTTTTTAGAACCTTGATAGTCTGTTTATTTCTGACCCTTCCTGACCCTTTAAAATCACTAGCTGACTCTAACCACTCCTTCAATAGCTTTCTGAAGGACTTCCAGAGCAGATGTTATGAGTTAATTCTTTGTCACACATATTTCTTAAATGTGTCCTCATTATTATTATTATGATCTAAGTTTAAACTTACTCCTCCCATGGATGCTATGTGTATTTGTGGGAAGAGGTAAACCATTTTTTTTAGGAAAATGTTTTGTATTTATTGCCTTTACCATGTTATCTGATTGTATAATAATTGCTTTTTAAGGATCCAAATAACCAGTTCAAGCAGTTGTCAAGCAATGTCATTGGCACAACTGAGGTGTTCAGTTTCATTTTTAAGTGAGAGTCTAAATATGCTAGTTTGACAATGAAAACATATCCCTCTGCAGCTATATTAGTATGGCTGTTAGTGATGGAGAAGTCTTGAGTAACTTTTTTGAATATTGATTAAAAAATTTAAATTTGATATTTCAAAACTTCAAATAAAGAAAAACAAACAAACATTATGCTGACTGCCATTCCATGAGTAGAGTGGTAGCAAATCAATAAATCAGAGCCTAGTTGGACACTAAAACAGAGTTTGTGAAAATCAACTCATATAGGGATGCTAAATGAGATAATAAAAAGTCATTCTTAGAGGCCAATATCTACCCTTCTGATGATGTTCATATAAGCTTTAACTGTTTGGTTTGAATCTGTTTACTAAATTGTTCATGCAATCCATATTAAACATACACTCTAATAACAAGTCAATAAACACGGAATAGAACAGAAGGTAGGGAGATGGTATCCTGCATCTAGTAATAAATCTTGTGAAAAGAACTCTGATTGCAGCATAAATCGACCATCTGTTTCTGAACCCGTTCACTGAGATCTTACTTGCTGGACAATGAGCAGTTGTGTTTATCCAATCTGTTACTTAGAGTTGATGGAAGTTTTCTAACTCATTATTGAGTAGCAGTTTCTGAATATGCCTGCAACAAACAACCACAACAATAGACATGTATTAGGAACCAGCTGTAATAGGATAGGAACTATGTTTAGTGCTGAGGTGACAGAGAAAAAAATGAAGCATTTCTTACCCTTAAGGAACTTACATTCTACTGGGGAGGCAGTAGCATAATTACACACACACACACACACACACACACACACACACACACACACACACATTAGGGAGGCAGCAGCATAAATCTATCCACCTATCTATCTATCCATCCATCCGTCCATCTGTCTATCTATCATGTAACCTGAAAAGGCTGGGGGAGAGGGGAAATGAGTAAATGTAATGGAATGAAAAGATTCTAATCATAGCATATTTGAGTTTTATTCAAATGTTTACATTATTCAAGAATAGTGACTATAGGGCAGCTAGGTGGAGCAGTGAATAGATCACCAGCCCTGAAGTCAGGAGGACCTGAGTTCAAATCTGGTCTCAGACACTTAGCATTCCCTAGATATGTGACCCTGGGCAAGTCATTTAACCCCAATTGCCTCAGCAAAGAAAAAAAAAAAAGAATAGTGACTGTATATGAAAACCTTTAAGATATTGCTTGACTTAAGCCAGTGGGGAGAAGTAACATTAGATCATGATATTCCTGCTATAATGACTTCATGAAAATTTACTGAAAGTTTCCAGAGACACGAGTATTATAGAATGATTTTCCTGCTCTTAACAATTTTTTTACTCTTGATGGTTAAATTAACCATGTCATTACTGATTACAAGGTAGGCAATGGATGATAAGTATTTATCAAGTATTTATTTAGCAGATGCTCTACTAAGCACTATGGATGTAAATACAAGCCAAAGGAAGGCATATGGGCTCTCAAAGAAGATATGTAATAAGGAAGACAAAATATAAAAGAGAGATGGAAAGTGGGGCTAAGGTGGAAATGGGAAAAGGGTCCCTGAGTTGTAGCAAAGTTCATAAATCTAGAAGCATAGCAGAAAAGGGAAGGAAGTATAGAAAGACCTGTACCCAAAATGGAAGCCCCAGAAATAACTCAACAATGGGAGAAAAGAGTCAGGATTGTGGAGGGATGTTTCAGGGTGAATTCTTAGTTATGGAAGAATATTCTAAGGTGAAAACACAATGGAATCATGGTGACAAAATAGAGTCAAAACCATGGCCCAAGAGGAGAATTAAGCATGGACAGCCTGGGTTCATCTTCAAAATAATTCCTTGGCTAGGGCAGCATTTTGCTGAATTTAGGACCACATAATTAAGAGTTGGATGAAAACTTATTACCTAGCCTGACAGGATCATTGTTTAAATGTATAGGGAGTGGCCCAAAGAGGTTAGTTTTACTTAGTTATTTCCTACTCAGACATCATCTTTTAGAATGATAAACAGTATTGTTAGATGTTGGTCAACATAGATGAATTTCAATATGGAATCATCGGTGCAGAACTTCAAGGGATCTTTAGGGCCATCTAGTCCATTATCATTATATTACAGATGAGCAAGTTTACATAATCTGGAGAGGTTAAATAATTTCCCCAAAGTCATAAAGGTAGGAGGGGGCAGGACTAGGATTTGAACTGAGGTCTTATGACTTAAAGTTCAGTTCTCTTTCTTTTGTACCACAGAAACTTATTTAATGTGCAGATATAGAAAAGATGGTGAGAAAAGACACAAAGTAAATCTATCAGCATATATTGGCTCTCCTCACCTGATCTTGGACCTGGTACTTTTTAATATTTGCAGCAATAATTGTAACCTAGTTAAGGTATGTGCTCTCTTAAGTTTCCAGATGAAAAAGGATATCTTGAATTTTGGAAGAGAGGATTCAGTGACCTTGAGAGGAGAAAGTTCCCTTGAGAGGGGAAAATAAAAACCAAACAAAACTGCAACTAATCTTTCCCTATATACAAGATAATAAATAACTGATTAGGACTTGAAAAGGTAGAAAAGGACTCAGTATAACAGCTTAAACTATGGTGAAGCCCTTAATGCTTCTGGTCACTAACATCTAGGGGGCACCTTCTCTTGTGGGAGCACATTTCCTCTCCCTGGTGAAGAAGAAACAACTTTCCTGAGTTTTTTTCACCCACCAAGTCCTGTTTCTGAAGTACCCTTCATCTTCCCAACCCAAAGAGGTTTGGGCCAGATGCCAAAGTGATGGGCTGCTCCTGACACAACTTGAAATATGGAATGTTGGAGGAAGTGCTAGTGAACAGCCACAAAAACGATTAAAGGGTTGCAAATTAGGAGCCATAAAGAGAAAGGAACTAGGATTATAGATTCTAAAGAAAACTAAATATTAATTTAATGTAATTAATTTAAGGTTAAAAGATCATAGTCATAGATGTTTTCATTCTCCATTGAAACCATAGCAAAAGAAAATACTTAAATTAAAAGTCAAAGAGATTTTGGTTGTAGATTAAAAAAAACAACACTTAAATGCTGTTCCTCAATGCCTAGTTGAGGCTTGGAGGTGACCTTTGGTTGCTGAAGGTGATATTAGTGTAGAGCAAGCTCTTTGAGGCCTTCTCTAAATAGAAAGGTCTTGAAAATGAACCTAGTGATAGACTGTGTGCCAGTGAGAGGAAGCCCAGCCTCTATTAGTTGGAAAGGCTGATCAGCAGGTCCTTTGGAAGGTAATGGATTTTTTGGTGGAAAGAATACCCAGATAGATGAAATTATGAGTCATGAAAATATTGACATGTAACAATGCTCTTTGCTAGTAGGTGGGTAGAATGAGGTAGTTTCCCCCATTACCTATCTTATTCTTAGTCAACACTACCTTTTTCTTACTAATAGTAAGTATAGAACTTTACTTCTTTGCTTCTATCCACTCTCTGTCCTTTGTAATCTATTTTTTTGTCCTGTTCCATTACACTGGAGAGAATGGGCCAGATTTAGCAAAGTTCTTCTATAACGGAGATCAGCAAACTGGTTATGAAGGGCATATGTGACTTATTTTTGCACAGGTCCTCAAGTTAAGAATAGTTTTTACATTTTAAATGCAATAAAAATTTATTAAAAATGTACACATTCTTAGTTTGAAAGACATCACTTTCAACAATCTAAAGTCAATGTCAAGCTTTGATCAGTCACTGTAGAGAAGCAAGCATTTAAGTGAAATTTTTCTGGGCCAGATTTAATCCATAGACTGTAGTTTATCAAATTCTGCTATTTAGCATTGATTTCCACCATGAGTAGAACAAATACCAAGTGAGTCCTCATCTCAGTTACAACTGAATTGGGTTTCAAAGGTATGAGATCACTTCCAAAAGGCATTTTTTTGCTCCTCAGAACATTGACATCAGGCTGACAGAAAAATCCAGAATGGACATAGAATCCTGGATTCCATACCCTTAAGTTTCTGGAAACTTGCTCTCTTGATTTTAGAAAGTCACAAAGTTGGAACCTCTGGATTAATCTCCTTTATCTGAAGAAAAGCCCCATCTATGAGGCAAAGGATTGATACCTGTTTTTAAAGATCAACATGTCAGACTTGAAGGGGCAGTGAAGGATCAAGACCTCTAACTTTAGCAGCATTTTCTCTTACTAAATGCCATGAAGAAGTCAAAGGGCAGAGAGTGAGCAAGAGAGAGCAGTCAATGAGCCAGTTAAGTTTTAGAAAACTGAATAGTTGGGGATAGAAGGGAGTACAACAAAAAAGGGAAGAAATGAAGCTCTGTACTTACTATTAGTTAAAAAAAAAAGTAGTGTTGACTAAGAAGGGAAGAAGAGTACTCTCAATGACTTTGTCACTCAAAGATTCACCTGAAATGTTAAACTTTACATTCTCTGCCATGCTAGGCATAATTTGTTCAGTTCATAACAAAATACTTTACTTGTTTAACAGCTCCACAGTATTGTAGATATGTCTGTATTTTCTGTGTTTGTCTGGGTCAAAGCTAATAAATAGTTAAAGAGTATGACCTCTTTAAAGACACATAGAGTGCTTGCTTAAACAGCATGGTTCAGAGCCTAGCTCAGCACTTTATTTATATGGTCTATTTTGCTACCTAGCTTATTATTCTTTTAGAAATGGTGGCAAAAAATTATAATGATAGTCTTAAAAATTACCCTCACTCCAAGATATAGAGTTCAAAGGAATCTTAGAGATAACCAAGGACAAATTCTGGCCATAATGGTTTAAGTTTAGTTTTTTTCAGGGAAATGAGTTTAAGGAACAAAGCCAGTTTTAGCAGTATAAGAAAAGCATTTTCATCTGAAGACTATCTCAGGACATACAAGGAAAAACTTGCACTGAGGAAAGAACTGCTTAAGAAGAGCATCTAGCTTGCTAAACCATCCAGAAACTAAAATCTCATTCCTAGGAGCTTATGTATTCAACACCAATATTTATCAGGCACAATAATTTCACCATGATATTTTTAATATCTTGCCCAATAGACACAAAGATTTACTGTCATTCCAAGCCATCTTTCTATCCAGATGTAGAAACATAATTAAAAAATGATAACTTTGGCTTCAGAGAACTCAGCAGAATGCCCATAAATCCTCAGAATCTGTTGGGTATTTTCATGCTCCTTGATTTCCATTATTTTAGCTAATTGCTTTCTCTGATTACCATGTCTGTACCTGTTTTTCTGAAACTTTACAGATTAAGCAGACCAGATGAACTAACATCTTTTTTAGCTTTTGTTAATTTTGTGCAGTGTCAGTCCCTTTTTCAGAGTTCTACCTTGTAAATACAAGATAAAGAAGAGGATAACAAAGAGCATAGGAGATGTACAGAAGCAAGAGCTATGAGACCTCCCTGTGGGTGAAAACACCTTCAGATATGTGTGTGTGTATGTGTGTGTGTGTTGTTTATGAAGATCTAAAGGTGTATGTAGCATTAATGTTGGGCATTCGAGGGTGAACAGACTTTCAACAGATGTAGATAAAGAAGAAGGATATAACAGGTATGGTAAATGGTGTGGACACAGGCAAGGGCAGCTAAGTAAAACAGTGGATAGATCACTGATTAGGCTTAGACTCAGGAAGACATATTCTGAAGTTCAAATTTGGCCTCAGACACTCAATAGCTGTATAATCATAGTCAAGTTACTTAACTCTGCTTCAGTTTCCTCATCTGTAAAATGAGTTGGACAAGGAAATCACAAACTATTCTAGTATCCCCAAATGGGATCATGGAGAATTGGGGATGACCAAAATGACTGAACAACAACAATAATGAGTCCAGACAAGGAGGTAAAAGGAATGGGATGTGGGAAGCAATTCTAATGAGAAGATATTTTACTCATTCTCTCTCACCTTTTCTCTCTACCCCTCCACTGTACAAAACTTTTATTATGCCTCTGTCATTCTAACTTTCCCTTTTCCTTTCCCCCAGTACATTCCTCTTGCACCCATTAATTTTATTTTTAATGAATACCAAGCCTTCACATTCAACTCACATCTGTACCATCTGTCTATATCCTCCTTACAGCTGACCTAATAATGAGACAGTTCTTATGAATTATAAATATCATCTTCTCATGTGAGAATGTAAACAGTTTATTTAACCTTATTAAGTCCCTTTTGATTTCAGCTTTCTTGTTTACTTTCTTATACTTCTCTGGAGTCTTGTGTTTAAAAATCAAATTCTCTACAGCTCTGGTATTTTCATCAAAAATACTTGAAAGTCCTTTATTTCATTAAGTATCCATTCCTTCCTCCCCCCAAAAAGGATTATACTCAGTTTCCCAGGGTAGATGATTGTTAGTTGTAATCCTAGCTTCTTTGCCTTCCGGAATATCATATTCTAAATCCTCTAATCCTTTAATGTAGATGGCACTAAATTTTGTGTTTTCCTTACTGTGGCTCCATGATACTTGAATTGCTTATTTCTGGATGCTTAACATATTACCTCCTTGACTTGGGAGTTCTGGAATTTGGCTAGAATATTTCTGGGAATTTCTATTTTGGGATCTCATTCAGGAGGTGCTTGGCAGATTCTTTCAATTTCTATTTTACCCTTTGGTTTTAGAATATCAGGGCAATTTCCTTGATAATTTCTTGAAAGATAATGTGTAGGCTCTTTTTTTTTGATCATGGCTTTCAGGTACTCCAATAATTTTAAATTTATCTCTCCTAAATCTATTTTCCAGGTCAATTAATTTTTACAATGAAATATTTCATATTTTCTTCTGTTTTTCTTTCATTCTTTTGGTTTTATTTTCTTGATTTCTCATAAAGTCAGTAGCTTCCATCTGCTTAATTCTAATTTTTAAATGAGTTTTTGTACCTCCTTTTCCATATAGTCAATTCTATTTTTAAGGATTTTTTTCTTCAGTGAAATTTTTGTGTGTGTTTCTTTCCACTTGATCAATTTTACTTTTATGGTATTCTTTTCCTCACTGGCTTTTTGAACTCTTTTCATCATTTGGACTAATCTTTTATTAAGGTGTTAATTTTTTTCAGTATTTTTGTGTGTTTCATTTACTAAGCTGTGGACTTGTTTTTCATGATTTTCTTGCATCACTCTCATTTATCTTCCCAATTTCTTCTCTACCTTTCTTCCTTGGTTATCAAAATCTTCTTCCACAGCCTGAGACATATTCATATTTTTCTTGGAGGCTTTTGATGTAGAAGCTTTAACTTTAATTCTTTGTTAAAGCAGGACTCTGCTTCCAGGTTGAAGCATGCATTGTGCCAAGCTTCAGAGGTTTTGTGAAGCTGTTTTCAGAGATCCTTCTAGGGACCTGTAGGTTTTCAGTTCTTTCAAGGTGTTGTAATCTAAGGAGAGATGTGTTTACTACTTTTCTGGCCTGTGCTTAGGTCTGTGAACAATCACAAGCAATATTTTCTTGTTGTCATTGTTATCATTGCTGATTTAGTGGTTCCCAAAGCCTGCTTCTATATTGCTGGGGCTAGATTTTTTCCATCTCAGCCTAGGGTAGACTGTGCTCCACTCTTACCCAGGTGCAACAGATCTTTCTTGCTGACCAAGTTGTCTGCGGCTGGAAAATTATTTGATCTTGTCCTTTTTGTGGGTTCTGCTGCTCCAGGAATTGTTTTATGGCATTATTGAAAGGTGTTCAGAGGGATTTAGGAGAGATCTCAGGCAAGTCATTGCTTTTTCTTTGCCATTTTGGCTCCATCCTCTTTTGCAACTTATTTTTAACTATTACTATTGTCAATAAAAGATATAGAATCAAATAAACAGTCAGAGGAGGAAAAAGTAGAATGAGATCAAAAATAAGACTTCTAAAATACCTGTTCCACAATTAACAAATGTCCTTTTATCTTATATATATTTTTTCTTTTATCACTTTTTGGTCAATGAATTCAATGCATATCTTAAAGTCTTTCTCTCTCTGCATAAATGAGAATGAAATGTTGAAGACATTGAATGAGTCTGAATGATTAGAAAAAATGGTAGGACCCTGGAAAGTAATAGGCAAGTTCCAAAGAGGAGAGATATTGAGAGATAGATAATGAGATATGTTGTTGGATATATCAAGCTTGAGTCTTCAGTACATTCAGTTTTAAATGATGGAAATTTGTAACTGGATATTTGATTTTTTTTGTTTTTTTTTTAATTTTTTTTTGGAATATTTGATTAGTAGAGTGAGCAGAAGAGGATAAAAATGGGTTGCAAACTAGAGTGGATAAAAGGATCTTAATGCCCCAAAGTTAGTTTGGAAGAGTGGTGGGTTTTTAGAGAAAGCTAGTAAGTTCTGCTGTTGACATGTAGAGTTTGAAATGCCAATGAGATAAGTTCAGAAATGTCCAGCAGGCAGTTGTTCTCTGGTACTCTTCTTCAGTAGAGAGACTAAAGTTGAATATATATTTCTAGAAGTGATCTGCACAAGGGGAATGATTAAATTCATGGAAGTTGATGAGGTCACCAAATGGTATAGAAATAAAAGATGAAAGGCCCCAAGACAGATCCTTGGGGACACTTAGAAGGTATGACCTAGATTACGATATAGCAAAAGAGATTGAGTATTGGTCATATTTTTGTTGTTTTCAGTTGTGTTTGACTCGTCATGATCCAATTTGAGTTTTTCTTGGCAAAGATAACTGAAATGGTTTGCTGTTTCCTTCTCCAGCTCATTTTATAAATGAGAAACTGAGCTAAACAGGGTTAAGTGGCTTACTGAAGATTACACAGCTAGTAAGTATCTGACACTAGATTTGAACTCAGTAAGATGAGTCTTCTTGACTTCAGACAAGAGATTTATCCACCTGACTGCACCAAATGGTCATATAGGTAAGAGACTAGGAAGGACATAGGACAAAGGAGTGAGAAGAGTAAATCCAGCAATATAGGCCTTCAACAGCATCAAGTATTCCAGAGAGGTAAAAAATATCATAACAGATATCACTGTCAAATTTGAAAAGTTCAGTTTTAATTGAATGATCTCATCAGAAGCCAGATTGCAGATGACTTAAAGGAGAGTGCAATGAGAGGAAGCAAAAGCTTGAATATAGACTACTTTCCACTGCACTTCCCTTCCCCTCTTGCCTAGGTGTTTGGCTTCATAATGGCTGAAAGATATAGGATGATAGCTGGTGAGGATGGTAAGATCTTATGATTGTCTGACCTGCTCACTGGAGGATGTTACCAGCCTGAATCCTGATCATGGGTGAGGAAGGAAGGGTGGAACTCCCTAAAATGGTCAAACAGGAGTCCACTTATTCAAAATTTTCTCAGCCTTATATACCCTAATACACTTACATAACTATAGCACACTGCATATATGCTAACTATAGGATACTGCACATATGGGACCAATTAAACAACTTGCTATTGTGTGCAGATATTTCCTTGCCACTTTAGTATAACTCTGTTTTAATTATAACACAGGTTGCCACACCCCTGATTTTTCAGGAAGGCCGGGACATCCTTAGTAGGGATGGGGAACCAAACCAAACATGTCAGCAAGGTTCCTTTCACTGAATTAAAGAATCTTATACCTCACCTAGGTTTCCTCACTCTCTGTGGCTCTCTACAAATTATGGTTCTTCAAGAATGGAGGAGACTCAGGAATGTTTGTAGGTATCAGAGAAAGAGCCACTAGATGGAAAGAGATTTAATATTGTAGAGGCTATAATAATGGGATAATCTGCTGGAGAAAATGTGAAGGGATGACATCAAAGTGCATGTAAATAGGTTAACCTTTCATCAGAGATTGGAGGAAATAGGGATAGCATTAAAGGGTTGTGAGATGATAAAGAGAAATAAGAAAGGAGCTTAAGGAAAATGATCCTGATTTTCATGATAAAGTATGAACTGGAAACTTCAGTTGAGAGGGTGGATGGAGAGAGCTCAGTGGCTCTTAAAGCCTCAGATTTAAGGGAAAAGAAGGTTTAGAACGGTTACTAAGGTGAGAAGGATATATTGTTAGAAGTATAAGTGCTACTTTGCAACAGTGAAATTCCAGTAAGATTAGATAACAGAGTAGTAGTGCGCCTTGTCAGCACAATTGCACAATTTTCTCTAGCTTTGCTTAGCAGCTGGTGAGGAGGAGTGCAGAAGGAGGTGGCTTGAGTAATGATAAAACAAGGATGTAATGCATTGTATACTAAAAGATATTGTAGAGTTAAACTGGTCAGTATCTGCTCTGCAATTTCTAGTCTTATAGAGTTTTCTGGGACATTGAGCAACTGAGGTTAGTTCATCAACAACTGCACCAAACTTTCTCTTCTTTATTTTCCATGTAGTAGCTATAAAATAAAGATTTGAAGGATAGTATTAGATTCAGAGTGAAAATAGTTCCAAGGAATATTGTCCCTTAGCTACAAATATTTAACCTGTCTTCCTCTAAGAATAAGGATAGAAATTTTACAGGAGAGCCATAGCAACAGATCTCTAACTAGCTGCAAAAGGGATTTATATGAGTTTTTACTTCTCTCAGCAAGAGTTCTTTCCCTTTCCTTGTCATTCTTTTTGGAGATATTTTAATAATCTCTCTCCCTCCTTCTTTCTTTTCCTCCCTCTCTCTCCCTCCCTCTTTCTCTTTCCTCTCTCCTCCCTCCCTTCCTGTTTTTCCCCTTTCCCACTCAGTCATAATGGTAGTGATGGGTTGAGTAATGATATAAAACAGAAAGAAAAAGTAAAGTTGTTGAATAAACTATTAATTGGATAATTAATCTCTGGATATTATAAAAGTTGTTTATTTTGGAGCTAGTTCCTTAATATACAGATTAATGATCAAAAAGAATATTACAGAGGATGTCATGGAAGTTGGATAGAATATGAGATTGCCTGACATCATTGAGAAGAAAGCTATTGTATTTTTGTTTTTGTTTCTTTGGGTTCCTCAAAGTTAATTTGTGAGATCAAATTAAGACATTGGGACAAAGTCCTGGATATTTCCTACATGTAGGAAATTAAGGGTCCATTGTACTGGAAGAAAACAAAGAAGGTAACTAAATGATATGGCAAATAGAATGCTGAACATGGAGGCAGAAAGACCTGAGCTCAAATCTGACCTCAGATACTTCTTTAGTTGTTTGACTCTCTGAAATTAGCTAACCTTGCTTAGTTCTAGATACCTCAATTATAAAATGGGGATAATAATAGCATCTACCTTCCATAAACTGAGACAATGTATGTAAACTGCTTTGCAAACCTTAAAGTGCTATGTAAATCTTGGCTATTGTTGTTATTTACAGCAATGACACTTTTTGATGACCTAAGCAACCCCTTTCCCTGATGGCCACTCCAGAGTATAGAGAGTCCAGAATCCAGAGTATTTGCTCTATGTTGAAATGCTCATCGACACATTCTCATTACTTAGGTAGGGCAAGAATGTTTGAAATTACTATTGAAAAAAATTCATTTGGGGTTGTAATTGGAGCAAAACAAGTCATGGATGCTCTTCACTATACTGGAAGATAGCATGATGCTAATTAGAGCCAACATCAAATAACTCTTACCTACAATGATCCTATTTGCCTTCATATGCTGCTATAAATAAGTAATGTTGAATGACCAATCTTAAAGTGGCAAGAAAACAAGCAAATTACTGGCTTAAAAAAGAAATTTTCTGTAGAGGCAATGACAATGAAATAAATCTGGGCCAATGAGCTCTCTCTTGAAGGCCAGCATATTTCTAGATTCTAATTGCACTTATTTTATTTCCTGCTATCTCTTGTTTTTTTTTATGATGAGCCCAGAAGATTTTCATCCCTAGTGATGATAACAAATCATCAGCCTATGAATTTCTTGGATGTGGCTAGCCATCCATTTTAGTAGACAGGTCAGCTCCTCAGAGAGGCTTTGTGCAAATGTTTGTTTGAGCTTTAAAATTTTTTGTTGAATTGTGTTACTGTTTGCCACACCAGCAAGTATAATACTGGCCTGTGCTTTTCTTTAAAAATACATCAGGAAGGGGAAGCCAGGTGGTGCTGAGTCAGGCAAATCTGAGCCCAAATCTGGCCTCAGACAATTGATAGTTACTAAATTGTGTGACCCTGGTCAAGTCCCTTAACCCTTATTTCCTGTTCCCTCTCATCCCAATACGTCAGGTAGAAATTCCCAGTCTTCTTCTGCTTCATGAACTCTGAAAATAGAATATTAGCCTAAAGCATTCTATCCTGTACCACAGAAGCAATAAGTTTCTTAACTATTAATGTAATGAATGAGATGATCTTCTCCTCCTTCAAATCCCTTATCAGTTTCATGAGTTGAGCATTTATCAATGTTCAACCTCGCAATGGCTCCATGTGGAGAGGAGACAAACTTCTTTGATAGGACTGTGCATGAGTGGAGCATAGAATCTCAGGGCTTTGGCCAGTCCCCCAGAGCAGAGCTTTGTCTCAGATGATACAGGGTTTACCCTTTGGTAGAATCACATTTAGTTGTCAAAGTGATGGCTAGAATTCACTTCAGAGAGCTGGATCTGCTCTGCTTTTTGCTTCCTTGTTCCAAATGTGTGGTAGTAAGAATGGGGGAAAAGGAATGTTCCAAGAAACTTAACCTTTTACTAATTTGTCTTATTCCCTCATTCTGGGGGATCATGCCGACCTACTTACTTCTCTCCAATTTATACCAAGATGGCTGCTGAAAACCAAAGTAGTGAACAGATAATCCATGTCCTGGAATTAGAGTTTTTATTTTGGTTTAGCTATTGTGTGATCTTGTCCCTCGTTTTGACTCCTTTGATGGTGAATACAATTTTCTCATTATTTCCTTATACTTGATATGAAACCTCCCCTCCTCCTCCATATCTGTGTGAAGATTGTTCCTCCTATATTTCTCTCTTCCTACCCAATTTGAGCTTTTAGATATTGACATTAGGTCTAAACATTCTGATTCTGTCTATGTCCTCAACCTATCTTGAACTCTGGTTGCTTTCCCTTGTGGCCCACCTACTCAACCTTCTAGTTTTCTCTTGATATGTTGGCTTCCATTTTAATTTTACCCTTTGGATTAGTGGTAATTGTAAGTCTCCTTTCTGAATTATCACATTTGTTTTTTACCTGTAAAAGACCCCTAAATGTTTCATTTACTAGATTTTTATCCTTGTCTCTATTGATGACTGACTACAAGCAATATATATTGATTTCTCCTAATCTGTCAAATCTTTTAAGGGATATTTGGTTCACTCATTAGTTAAATGACTCCACCATAGAAACTCCTCTGTAGAAATGTAATAGAGAGAACAAAACAAAACAATACCCCCCTGAATGTGTTGATTTGTTGTTGTTGGATCATGACCAACAAACACTTTGTGATTCCCATTTGGTTGTTGTTGTTTTTTTTTGCTATTTTGTTTTTTTGGCAAAAATACTGGAGTAGTTTTCCATTTCCTTCTCCAGCTGATTTGACAGGTGAGGTACTTGAGGCAAACCTGGTTAAGTGATTTGCTTAATATCACATAGCTAGTAAATATCTGAGGTTGAATTTGAAGTGATTGAGATAATCTTACCTAACTTCAGCACCACCTAGTGCTCCATGTGTTGTTAATCTATAGTTACTGTTAAGGCCAGATGTTCCTTTGTTGGGTATATTGTAATGTTTAATTGTATATTTTGGGGGGGATGATTGGGTTAGTTGGTTTCTGATATCCATTATTACTCTGAAATTCCAATTCTATGGTTTTGTTATATGAGCTGCATGAAGAGGAATTACATTTTTGTAAAATGAACAAGCAATGGGCATAAACAGCTACTTGTTTTTGACTGATTGAGTGGTTTATGTTTAGGATGTCTCTGGAATCTCTTGATTCAGCAACTATAATCACTCATCTGGTATTCCAATCTTAGACTAATTAGGCTTTTAAGTAAGCTTATGACTTAGCTCCCCCTTTTTTTTTTTTTTTGTTTCAGAAAACTCCTAGGGAAGCATGAGAACTTTTTTTTATCCTTGTCTTTCCCAATGCCTAACATAGTACCTTCCACACAGTAGACACTTAATAAATGCTTAATGAATTGAAACCTCTATCAGTTGCTTTTAAGCAAGTTTGTATTTATAAAATCATTCTAGGATCATTATCTATCTTATTTAAACAATACCATGAGGAAATTCACAAATATCTTTGGAATTGTATTCCAAATCTAATAACTCTTTTTGTGACCTTGGAGATCTTTCTAAGACCTACTTTTGTCAGTTTGAGAGTACAAAAAAGGACATAATATCTATCTTTGAGGAAATGTCAGTATAAATGTGAATACAGGAAATAGAAACAAAAAATGCAACAGCATCATCTTTCCAATATCTAGAGAAACGAAATGACTATCATAATCAAGGTAGGATTGAGAAGGATTTAAAATTCCATTTCTGCTTTCATTGATTCATAGTATCTAGAGCTGATGTAGACCTTCAAGGACAAGATAATCTTATGTTCCCCCTTAGGATTATAGAATCATAACTAGAATCGGAAGGGATCTTAAAGATCATAGAGCCAATAGTCTAATTTTACAGGGGAAGAAAATGAGATCCAGAGAAATAAGTGACTTTTCCATTCATATAAATACAAAAGTAAGAGCTGATCAATACTGTGTTTTATTGTACTAATGTTTGACAGTCTCCAAACATAATAGTGTCCTAAGAGTAAAAACTGGACTCTCAAAGTCTTGTTCCATAGAGAACACAACAAGAAGGAAACCTGGTAGTAGAGAAATCTGTCACTGATGAGTCTAATAAACTCTTGGCCAGCTAAAATGAAAAAAAAACAAACAATTAACATTGTCACCCAAGAAATCAGTATCAGAATCCATCTCCACCACTTATTAAATCTGAATGGAACTATAATAACTGTGAAACTCTAATGGTCCACCTGCGGATTATGAATTCCCTGGTGCTATGATTTTCTATGACAGTGAAACAACATTAAAAAATGGTGCTATAGTTTCTGTATGTGACAAAAAAAATTGAGTCCTTCCATTTGGAAGAGAATAATGGGATCTAGTCAACTACATAAGTCAGACAGGTAAGTCAAGCACATCTCTTCTTACTCTGAAGTTAAATAGATCCCAAGGCTGATCCTTTTATTTTGGCCAAGTTATTCTGAAAGTTCTTATTTATGGGAAATGAACCCACATTTAAGTTATATTTGAAATTTATTTTAGCTCTTGAAAGATGAGTTCCAATCAATCAAGATGTATTCATTAAATACTTGCTATATATACCAGCTGTTAGGAACATAAAGGCAAAAGTGAAACACCCCTGCCTTTGAGGAACTTATATGGAATTCTTTGAGGTGTTTATGGATCCATCATTTATAACATGTCTACTTGAAAATATAGCAAGGTAATGTATAAATCAAATTAAAACAACAGAGTGTTGCACATAATGGGCAGTCAATAAATGAATTAATAAGATGCTATTTCTCTACAGGCTTATGGATTTAATGCATACCCAAATCTATATTCCTTATTTAATATTTACAGAACTCATACTAGAAAATTAAAGTCAAATTGTGCCTTGTCATTTGATTTGTGTGGATACCATGCTTTATCCTATGTTATTTGAAGGTTACTTGGAAATTTTGGTTTCTTTTAGAGGTTAGTTCCACAGAGCACAAGATTTTTGTGCTCTTCAATATCCACTGACTGATTAAATTCCACTGGAAATTCAAGGTATTGATTTTAATTTAGCCATTTAAATTAGTAAGTGTTTAGGGACTAAAAAGAAATAAGAAAGTAGAACTAAAAAATGCACTCATTCTTCAAGCAAGGAACACTGGTACATTTTAAAACTGGCATTTAGGGTCAGAGGTACTGAAAAATTTTAGTAAACTTAAATCTATTCTGGAAATTTGCTCCAAAGATTGTTTTAATTAAATCTTATTTAGCTATGGTCTTCCAGAAGATTTAATTTCCAATGGAAATTAATTCCCATTTCCAGTAGGAAAGATCAGTTCCTGATTACAATTTTTCAATTTTGACTTCAAGGAACTGGAAAAATCTGGAACAGATGATATAGAGAACTCTATCATGTCAGGATGCTCAATGACTTAAAAGCCATATACTTTTTCTTTCTACAACCAACAGAGGAGAATTCACCTGAGAGACATGAATGACAGAGAGACATATCTTATAAACAACTCTATAGTTAAAATCTTAGCTTTAATTTAGTCTATAATTTTTTCCACCTCCATATAGCCAGAACATTTTAATCCCATAATTCTCTGATACTTGTGATTCCGAATTTTTTTTCAGGTGAAAACTTTTTCCTTCTCCTACATTTCTGTCTTGACCTTCATTCCTATTCAGCTCAACTCTCCCTCTCCCCAGTTAGTCACTCAATCAACAAGCACTTATTAAGCACCCACAGTGTAAAAGACATTGTACTCAACTGTGGGGATACAAAGACAAAAGCTCCTAGGGAACTTATATTCTAACAGAGCAATAACATGTACATATATAGCATAAACAAAATACAGAGGGCAGCTAGGTACCCAGTGGATATACTGCTGAGCCTGGAGTCAGGAAGTTTCATTTTCCTGAATTCAAATCTATCCTCAGATAAGTAATATCTTTGTGACACTGGACAAGTCACTTAATCCAGTGACTTGCCCCAGTTTCCTCATCTATAAAATGAGCTGGAGAAGGAAATGGCAAACCACTCTAGTATCTTGTCAAGAAACCCCCAAATGGAGTCACAAAGAGTTGGACACTACTGAAAACAACTCAACAACAACAAAACTACATAAAAATAAATGCAAAATAATCTTAGAGGAAACATTTTTAATATCCTTTTTTTGCTTTCTATCTCCAGTATACCCCATCGAATTCCCGCTATTGTACACACACACACACACACACACACACACACACACACGATATTAATAATAATTTATTTTATTTTTTAATTAAATTAAAATTAATTAAATTAAATTAAAAGCCCAAGGAATATAGTGGCTAAATTTCAGGACTATGGCACCAAGGAAAAGATTCTGCTAGCAGCTAGAAAGAAACAATTCAAATACCGAGAGTCAATAATTGGAATCACACATGATCTGTCAGCCTCCACATTGAAGGATCGAAGGTCCTGGAACCAGATATTCTGAAGGGCAAAGGAACTTGGATTACAGCCGAGAATAACCTATCCAGCTAGAATGAACATTATCCTCCAGGGAAGAAGATGGTCATTCAATGAGATAGGTGAATTTCACCTATTTCTAATGAAAAGACCAGATCTGAACAAAAAATTCGACATCCAAACACAGAACTCAAGAGATGCAGAAAAAGGTAAAAAGGAAAGGACTCTTGAGAACTTTATTTCTACTATGGGGATACTTAAAGTTTGGGGGTAAAATCAACTAAATACTACTTTGATAATATGAAAAAGAGAACTAGAGGGGAAAAAGTTATCATACTGGGGAAAAGACGGAAAAGGTGGTAAAATAAGATCTAAAAAAAACGAGGTAAAAACAAGGTAAAATCTCTTGAAGAGGCAAAAAAAGACCCCTAATATAATTGAGAAAAAGAAGGGAGGAAGATGAGCATTGTGTAAATCTTACTCTCATCAGGTTGGGCTCTAAAAGTGTATATCAGACACTTGATTTCACATAGAAACTTGTCTGTTGCTAGAGGGAAGTGGGAGGGAAAGGAGGAAAAGTAAGGGACAAACTAATAGAAGGGAAAATAGAAGGATCAGGGGAAAGGAGTAAAAACAGGGGGAGGGGATCTAAAGGGTTGAGTATTGTTTGGGGGAGGGGGTCATCAAAAGCAA
>JAJPUD010019092.1:1446-27207 GCA_023553655.1 Myrmecobius fasciatus
CAATTTGCCCCAGGGCAGTTTGCAGAGTTGACTTCCAGAGCAGGGCTCTGCTAGATCTGTGCTAGGACCATGCTTTCAGCTCCTTTCAATCCTCTCTTTATCAGTGGCAGATCTGCCAAAGCACCTGCCTGCAAGCAGCGCAAAGTGGCCCAGGCATCTCCCAGGGATTTCCTGGGTGCCTAAAATCCTCCCCTCTGTCGAAGCTCTGACTTCTGCCCCAGCTGGCCGTCTGATTGTGGCCAGTGGCCGATTCCCTTGAGGCTAACCTTCTCTGGAGTTTTTTCAAAGTGGATTTTTGATAGAAGTGCGTTGTAGTCCAATTGTTTGGTGGAGCCCTCATTCCAGAACTACTTCAGAGGCTCAATTTGTCTGGGTCTGAGGGAAGGTGTCAGGAGCTCACAGACAATGCTGTCTGCTGTTGGCCATCTTGGCTCCGCCCCCCTATGGATAGTATTTTTCATTATAAATTCTTTAACCTTGCCTTTGATCATTGGTTGCTGAGGATACCTTAGTCTTTCACAGCTGATCATCTTACAATATTTCTATTATTTTGTACATAGAGTATTTCACTTCACATCAGCTCATTGAAATCTTTCCAGGTTTTGCTGTATGTGGGTACAACAGAACTTTCCTGGCAACCTTCTAAGTTATCTTGGACTGGAAAATTGTTTTATTCATTTAAGTCTGAATTTTACAATAAGAATCTCATGAACTGATGCATAGTCAGCTCTAGGTCTTATTTTAACTGTGTTTAATGAATTAACTATAAAGGGCCAAAAAGTAAATACATATCTCAGGCCAAATTTGTACTTAGGTCTTCTTGACTCCAAGCCCACTGCACTGTCCATCATACCACCTAGTTGGCTCTCTAATTTTCTATTATTAAAAATATTTTGTAATTGCACTTATTGTCATAAATGCACCCCAGAATATTGGTTGCCTGATATTTTTCTAATTGTCTTGGAAGGGAATTCATTTTTCACTATTCCTTTATATTTTGTTACTATGCTATTGCATATATTGATACTATGTTATCTTTTGGGGGAGTATTTATTTTGTATCTTAGTATTTTAGTATATTTAGTATTTTGATGAATAAACAAACTATTTGTCATACTTAAGATTTTTGTTGAGTTTTTCATATCTTCCAAATGAGCTATTATGGTATTAGCAAATAAGGGAAATTTAGTCTCTTTTTGTCATTGTTTATGTTTTGTATTTATTTCTCTTGACATTATTATGATTAGTATCCTTAAATCTATATCCATAAATATTATGTCAAATAATAATAGAGAGGAGGGAAATCCTTGCATTCTACATACATTGAGAAAGTTTCTAATGTTTATTCCATTTCAAATAATGTTAGATTTTGGTCTTAGTTATATATTTTTTAATTACACAAAAATAGAGGTTCCTAAGTTAGTGTTAAACATTATCAAAAGCTTCTTTTTTACAAATAGTATCATGTCATTTAGAAATATTTTTCATATTCATTGTTTACTAATATTGACCATCTTTGCTTCCCTGGAACACCTACAACTTGGTTATAGTCAAACATTTCCTTGGGTATATTGCAGTTAAAATTCTATAAAGCTAATTGCTAGGAATGTTGGTCTATAGTTTGTTGTCTTCACTTTATTTTTCCTTTTATTATTTCATTCAACTCATAAAATAAGTTTGAGAAATTATATTTGTAATTATTGAAAATACTTTGTTTAGCATATGTACTAATTAATGCACTTCAAATGTTTGATAGAATTCACTTATTAATCTATCTAAATAAGGCTTTTATTTTCCTTTTGTAACTCATTTTTGGGGTTCAGTTTTATTTTCTGTGATTGATTTGTTTAAAATCTCTATGACATATTTGGTTAATTTTAGAACTTTATATTTTTGTAGGTAATCTTCCATTTCAATTCCTTTTTGTTGTTATTGTGATTTCATAGTTATGTTTTGGGGGGAACAGACAAAGAGGAAATAATTTGACTTTCCTTCTTCCTATTTGATCAGGTTAGAAAAAAGTCTATCAGGTGTTTTTAGTCTAATTTGAGAATCAGCTGTTAGTTTCGTTTATAATTTGTTGTTATTTATTTTTTCCTTTTCTTTTGACCTCTTTCTCTTCCTATCCAATTAAGTGATTTAAAAATATTCCCTTCTCATTTCCTCTCCAGTTTCTTATGTTAAGATAACATACTTTTGGGGGCAGCTAGAAGGCACAGTGGATAGAGTGCCAGCCCTGAAGTCAGGAGGATCAGAGTTCAAATCTAGCTTTAGACACTTAATACTTCCTAGCTGTGTGACCATGGACAAGCCACTTAACCCCAATCCACTCAACAACAACAAAAAATAACATACTTTTACTGAAAACTTTTGTTAGTTTTCTCTTGCTTTGTCCTCAATATTTTTTATTCTAATGTTTTCTAAATATTTTCTGATTTATGTTCTATAACCTTTTTTTTCCTCCTTATGTAACAGTGACTATTCTGCCCCCTACTTGCTGAAGTTCAAGTGTTCATCTCATCCTTCCTCCAGTCCTTTTCTAGTATCTTGAAAGAGATTTAGGAGGGATGTTTACTCTTTGCCATCACCTTAAGTCTTCAACACTTGTATTCCTTTAATTTTAGAGTGTCTCAAGCAACTCACTTGCATCAACTTAAGTCAGATTAGTTTTTACAGAGAAATGTTTGCTTCAAAGACATAGCAAGAACCTATATCATCTCTACTTCAATATCTTCAGGGCATAGTCCTCTCTATTCCTCTTGGTCTCTGAGGAGGGTTGTGAATTAGATTCATAGGTAACTAAGTTATTTAAAGGATATTCCCAAGAAATTCAAAGTCCACTAAATCAGGTTATCCTATTTTTGAATTCAAATCCCAACTTCTACTTTGAGGGCTTTTTACCCCTTTGGAATGCACACATCCCCTATTTTGAGGTGAAATGTATACTTAGTAAGGACAGGTTTTTCTTGGAGAATGATTTTCTTAATGTGCAAGTTGTCAACTTATGAAACCCAATATAAAAATAAACACAGATTTGCATTCCCATGTAAATATTATTGATGAATAATGCCTTTTCCTTTCTCCTTCCTTTCTCTTTCACTTTCCTCTTGTTTCTCTTTCCTGCACCCATTGTTTTTTTTTTCTTTTCTCTCTCACAACCCTTTCTTTGAGAGACTAAAAGAATTATTTTCCTTTCACTATTCAGCTAGTGGACTCTCCCCCCCCACACACACACCTTTCCTCTTCCCATTCACATAGCTTCCCACTGTGCCTTCCCTTCCACAAAGAATTGATTTTCTTGTGGTGGGGGGGATGGGTCATAGGATTTAATCATTGAAGCATCGATTCACCTCTTACTCCAAGCCTATTTCTGAGTCTTTAAATTCTTTCTTAAACCTTTAACCCCTTACATCCTATTCATGCCTTCATAAATATGAGCAACTGATTTCATTATTTAATATTTTATTGATAATTATATTTATTTACATTTTTTTCATATTTCTGTTCCTATTCTCATATTCTTATACCCAATGGGGTAGATTGTGCAGATAGAATATTTTGTATACCTCTGAGTTTGGAGTTGTGGGGCAGGAATTCTTCAAATGTCTTTGTTTTATGAAGGTCCACCTATTTTCAGTTTTGCATTATAACTTACTTTGGGTTTCAGATTCGTATCTTTTACTTTTTAAAATATTTTCCCAGGCTTTTTTCTGATTTGTTGTGATTGCAGAGTCATCATATATAAATGTCTTTCTCCTGGGTGCTTGCAAAATTTTGGTTTGTTTTTGATATTCTTAAATTTAATCACTATATATCCTAGAATTTCAAGCATATATTTTTGTATCATTAATCTATGGATTTGTTTGATCACTGCTTTGCTATCTTTGGCTAAGTATTTTAAGCCTTTTTTTTGCATTTTTCCTGTATTACTGAATTTAATTTTTTCCCATTTTGTCATATTCTTTGAGGCCTATGATAATTAAATTATTTCTAAGCATCTTATTTTTAAGTTCTTACATGGTAAAATTTCCCTGATCAAAAAAAGCTCATCTTTTCATTTTAGAATTTTAAACCTTTTGTAAAATCTTATTTCTACCTTCCGAATAAACTTTAAAATATATCCCCTTTTCTTTTCCAACACTGCCACCATCCTAGTACAGGTCTTTTATCATTCCATAGCTGTACTATTGCAAAAGCCTGCTGCTGGGTCTGCCTGCCTCATCTCCCCACTTTTGTTCACCTTCTACTTATCTACTTAAGTGATTTTCCTAAAACCAAGGTTTGACTATGTCACTCCCCTACTCAACACAAGTGGTTCCCTACAATCTCCAGGATTAAATCTAAATTCTGTTTGGAATTCGATAACCTTAGCCTTTCCTGTCTTTCCAATCTTCTTATACTCTATTCATTCCCACATATTCTGTAATACAATGACAGTGACTTTGCTATTACCCATACTACAATTACTTCTCCCTGCCACTACAGAGAGAAAAATAAAACATATCTTGGGTATGTTGTGTTTGGTCATGTAATACATAAATGTAGGTTTTGAAGATACCAACTTCTTCATGGGTACTGTTGTTACTGCTATTGTTTTGAATCATTTTAAGTGGTGTTAACTCTTTATGACCCTATTTTCAGGTTTTCTTGGCAAAGATAATGGAATGTTTTGACATTTCCTTCCCCAGCTCATCTTGGAGAGTCAAACAGGGTTAATTGACTTGCCACTGTCACACATCTAATAAATCAGGGACCAGATTTGAACTCAGGAAGAGGACTATTACTGATTTCAAGCCAGTATTCTATCTACTTGTCACTTAGCTGCCCTCATGGATCCTGACAAGTAGCCAAACATTATACAAAATATGTATGTTAAGGAGAGCCTGTAGACAATGGACTCTAGAAATGTTTAGAACACCACATAAAATGCTAGGAGTTCCATCTTTTCTCCTTCAATGTAATCTGAATTTAAACTTGTCAAAAGTTCCTATCCTATAGTATTTTTAAGATGATTATTTCATTACACCTGTGATGAGTGGAAAGAACCTTTGTTCCACAGTTAGAGACCTTCCCTTTCTTATTGCTTATAATGTATGATCCTTGGCAAGTAATTTAATCTCTATGAGCCTGAGGTTCCTTTATCTGCAAAGTGAGGGGCTCCTATTATATGGCCTCTAAGGTCTCTTCCAATTTCAAATCTGTGATTCTGTGAACTCTCTACTTTTTCCACAGAGCAGGGAAGACATAAATAATATGTGGTGGAGCTTGGATGGGACACCAGGTCCTCTCACTCTCAATTCAATGCTTTTCTTCACTGCTTGTCATTGTCTATCCTTTCTGATTCTAACATTCTATGATGCTAATGTGATGTGGCCATGCCCTCGTTATGATTAGTCAGATAAATTAGGAATAGTTACTTCTGATAAGGCCTTTTATCTTCACTCCCTCTAGTTAGTTAGTGTCAATCAATCAAGCATTACTGTGTACCAGGGACTGTGCCAAACACTGGGGAAACAAAGAAAGGCCAATTTGACTGAGATCAAGTTGTTTCCTTTCTTCAGTTTAACACTAAATGAGAAATCATTTATCCCAAGAAGTGGACTCATATCCAGAAAATCAGGGTGTCATTGGACACTGTATTAGAGGTCCAGGCTAACTCCAAACTATTGTCACTTCAGCTTGTATTATTCTTTTTTCAAATGTGTTTTCCTCATTAAAAACAAATTTCAACTCATACTATAACTCTTGAAATGGTTTCAGGTGCAGATGGCCCTCTTTCTGCATCAAAACATTTATTTTGATTTCTATATAAACGAGAACAAAGTTCCCTGTAGGTCTCCCAAGGACATGAATTATTTAATGTTTTACTTTAGTTGATCACATTTACCAAAGGGTTCTTGGGACATATTTATTTACTCAGAAAGATATCAGGGGAAATATTTTAAAAGGCTATAATAGCAACAATGGTCAAATTGAAATTTGAAATCATTATAAGCCAAACTTTATGCTCAGAATTTTACTAAATGGTAGTTAGTAGTAACAAAATATTCATGAGGTTTTTAACTTGGCAAGATATTTTCTGACATATCCAAATGACTTTTTTTTGCATATAGCACTGAAAAAATATGAGTTGCAATTATCTGATACTTATCTATGCTTACAATTTGTATCCAATCTTCTAAGGCAAAATTATGCATGTGTACATATATATAAATATTCATGTGCATTTATGTGTACATTTGCATGTCACATGTGTGATACCATCATAGATCAAAAGATGATCTCAGAGTTAGGAAAGGCCAGCTTCAAGTCGTGCCCTTAACACAAAATGGTTCTGTATTCCTGCAGAAGTCATTTTTGTGAAGGCTACAAATGAAAGAAAGATGCAGTTATGCATTTATAGAAAATGTCTTTCCCTTTGAGCTCCCTAGGTTGATGAAATCTTAAGCCAATTTTATATAGGATGTCCCAAAAATCTTAGGGCTGTTTTAAACTATTAGAGCTTAATCACGCTAAGATTTGGGGGATTTATGTACATGTGGATACTGTCAACAAAGAATCACAGTTTCATTTATTATAAGAAAATGGAACATGTATATGGAATCCAAGGAATACATAATACATTCAGAATTGTGCATATTGATATGGACAAAAGGACGAAAAAGCACAATTATCATTTGGAAGAGCTATGATATAAGAAAGGGAAAGGTGCAGTGAAAGTAGGAAAAGGACAAAACCTGCAATTGGAGGAGAGGAACAAGGTTTTGGCAAAAGCCACATTCTTTTAACTTGAAAACTCTTTGATTATGAAGATTGGATGGTCTGCTTATCTATAAAGGTCCCAGCTGCCAAGAAATCCCCTCTAGTGCAGACTAACTGGTGCTTATTTTAACTCCCAAGGATATACAAGGAGTTCAATTTAAGATACAAACAACAAATTCTGTCAGGTGTAAAAGGACACATTCAGGATTTCATGAATTCTCTAAGCCCAGTGTTTCTGGATAATATGGCAGCTCAAAAAAAAACAAGTTTGGGGGACCCCTTAACATTCGTCAACAATACATACATGAAAAGATAGATAAATAGAGATAAATTTATAAATTCATGTATGTACATATATACAAAGACATGTACACACTCAAACATATACACGTATATGCATATGAATAGCACGTATGCATTTTTACAAATAAAACAAACATACAAATTTGTACATATAGCTACATGGATATGCATATATGTTCATGTACATTCATGTTTTCATTCATTCATCTGTTTATCCATTTTTCTATTGACTGATTAAGATTATAAATGCTCTTTCCCAATCTGGGCTGGCAATAATGCTACATTTGGTAAATGAATTGAAAAAAGATTGCATTTAACTAAGAACTCCCTGA
The DNA here is from genome assembly GCA_023553655.1 of Myrmecobius fasciatus. Lineage (NCBI taxonomy): Eukaryota > Metazoa > Chordata > Mammalia > Dasyuromorphia > Myrmecobiidae > Myrmecobius > Myrmecobius fasciatus. The sequence goes on from JAJPUD010019092.1 coordinate 8,843, forward strand.
CCCTCCCTCATCCTAGTTACCATTTTATTATCCTAATTATGTAGTCTATATTAATTTTCAGTTTATCTATGGCAGGTGAATTTTTCTCCACATCCTCTTCTTTAACATGGGAAAGTAAATAATATCTTAATTAGACCTATCACTGCAGACAAACAATTTTTTTTGTGTTCTTCTGTTTAGTATTTTATTTCCCCCCAATTACATGTAAAAACAATTTTTAACATTTGTTTTTAAAACTTTGTGTTCCAAATTCTCTTTCTTCCTCTTTCCTCATAATCTCATTGAAGAGTCAAGCAATTTGATATGGGTTATAAATGTGTGTCATGTAAAACATATTTCTATATTAGTCATATTGTGAAAGATAGCACAGACTAAAAAAAACCCTCAAGAAAAATAAAAGCTTAAAAAAGTATGCTTTAAATATGTATTCAGACAATCAGTTCTTTGCCTGGGGATGAATAGCATTTTCCATCATGACTTCTTCCAAGTTGTCTTGGAACTTTGGATTGTGGAGAATAGCTAAATCATTCAAAACTGACCATCTTATAATATCACTGTTTTTCTGTACACAGTACATCTCACTTTGCATTACCTCATAGAAGTCTTTCCAGGGATTTCTGAGAGCATCTTGCTTATTTCTTATAGCACAAAAGTATACCATTACAACCATATAACAAGATTCATTCAACTATTCCCTTCAAATTCCAAATATTTACCACCAGAAAAGAGCTGCCATAATTATTTTTATACACATAGGTCCTTTTCCTTTTTATTATTTTTCTCTTTTGGGTACAGACCTAGTAAATAGTGTTGTTGAATTAAGGATATCCTGGTTAGCTCCAAATTGCTCAACAGAATGGTTGGATCATTTCATTACTCCACCAACAATGCATTAGTATCCCAGTTTTCCCACATTCCCTCCAACATTTATTATTATCTTTTCCTGTCATCTTAGCCAACCTGAGTGGTATGAAGTGGCACCTCAGAGTAGTTTTAATCTGTATTTCTCGAATGAATAGTGATTTAGAGCATTTTTCACATAATTATAAATGGCTTTCATTTTATCATCTGAAAATTGTCTATTCATATCCTTTGACCACTTATTGATTGGGGAATGACCTGTACCCTTACAAATTTGTTTGAATTACAGCTTTTTATTTGCAAAACATATACATAGGTAATTTTTCAACACTGACTCTTGCAAAGCTTTCTATTACAAATTTTCCCTCCTATCCCCCACCTCCTCCCCTAGATGCCAGGAAGTCTAATACATGTTAATTATGTTAAAATATTTGACAGATCAATATGTGTATATATATTTATACACTTATCTTGCTGTACAGAAAAATAAAAACCTGAGAAGTAAAACATAATGCAAGCAAACATCAATAGAGAGTGTAAAAATGCTCTGTTGTGGTCTAGACTCAGATCCCACAGGCCTCTCCCTAGGTGTATATGGCTTTCTTCATCACTGAACAACTGGAACTGGTTTGAAACATCTCATTGCTGAAGAGAACCACGTCCTTCAGAATTGATCATCATATAGTCTTATTGTTGCTGTGTGCAATGATATCCTGGTTCTGCTTATTTCACATAGCATCAGTTCATGCAAGTCTCTCCAGGCCTCTCTGAAATCATCTTGTTGGTCGTTTCTTATAGAACAATAATATTCCATTACATTCAAATACCATAATTTATTTTCCAATTGATGGGCATCCACTCAGTTTCCAGTTTCTAGCCACTACAAAAAGGGCTGCCACAAACATTTTTGCACATGTGGATCCCTTTCCCTCCTTTAAGATCTCTTTGGGATAAAGGCCAAATAGAAACACTACTGGATCAAAGGGTATGCACAATTTGTTAACTAATGGTTGGATCTGTTCACAGTTCCACCAACAATGTATCAGTGTCCCAGTTTTCCCACATCCCCTCCAACATTCATCTCAGAGTAGTCTTAATTTGCATTTCTCTGATCAATAGTGATTTGAAGCACCTTTTCATATGACTATAAATAGTTTCAATTTCTTCATCTGAAAATTTTTCATATCCTTTGACCATTTATCAATTGGAGAATGGCTTGATTTGTTATAAATTTGAGTCAATTCTCTATGTATTTTAGAAATGAGCCCTTTCAGAACTTTTGAATATAAAAATCAAATGTTCATTTTTGTAAGACTTTGTGTTCTAAATTTTTTCCATTCCCTCCCTTACCTTCTCCTCGACAGTAAGCAATTTAATATTGGTTACATATGTGCAAATCTTTTAAATATATTTCCATATTTGTCATTTTATGCAAAAAAATTCAGATCAAAAGATAAAAAGCACTAGAAAGAAAACAAATAAACAAAAGGAAAAGGTGAGAGTATTATGGTTTTATCCACATTCAGTGTCCATAGTTCTCTCTTTGGATGCAGATGGCATTTTTCATCCAAGTCTATTGGAATTGCCTTAAATCACTGCATTCTTGAGAAGATCCAAGTCCATCAGATCAACTTTAGTTTCTTCATATAACTTTCTCTTTCCCTACTCATAAGAATATGTTTTTGGCCTTCATAACTTTATTTACCATTCCTTCTGGACTGATTTTTCCTGTAGAATGTGAGTTTCTTGGAACTTTCCTGTCCTTTACTGAATGCTTAGAAATTTTCTTTCTCCAAATGTAGGAATTATATCAAACATTCATGGCTTTCCTCTCCTTTTCTAATAAAACTTAAAGGTGTTATTTTTGACCCAGAATGAAATGAGCAGAGGCAAAAGGCCTATTTATACAATGACAATGATGTTTTTAAAATGAGCAGTTATGAAAAACTTAAGAACCCTGATCAAAACAATGACGATGATTCTAGAGGATCCATGATGAAGAATGGTATGCTTCTTCTGATTGAAGGATGATGAATTTAAAAAGTAGAATGAGATACAAAATTTTAAATATGGTCAATATGATTTCTTTTGGCTTGACTATTTATATTTATTGAAGGAATTTGAGAGGATTTTTGCAGGGTGGGGATGTTAGGGAGAGAAAATAAATGATTGTTACTTGAAAAAAATTAATTAAAATAAGAAAAAAAAGAATAGGTACAAAAATATGCTACAATGCTGTAAGAATGGTATTAAAAGAAATCAAGATCATAATTAGCTGAGACATAAAATCAAAGAATTCTTTTTTAATATTAAAAAAATTTAGATGAAGATCAAAGAATGCAATTCCTGCTCAAGGTAGGGGGAATGCTGATAAATGGTCACAAATAGTAGGCAGAACTGCTTAAGTGTTGTTTGTTGAATTGAATTCCTTGTCACCATAATTTTAATTTCTCTGTTAACAAAAATAATATTTGAATTTTAAAATATAGGACAAATGTGATTAATAAAGAAATTATACCCCAAATAAGTATAAGAAAGGAATAAGACACCTAACTTCATTTGATGAGATCAAGTCATTTAAACCAGATAACCTAAATCCAAGGGCATGGATTGTTGAGGCACTTTTAGTGGTCTTAAAAAGAGAGAATAGGTACTTGAAGACTGGGAGCTATGCCATAGTACCAAAAAGGAAAAAAAAATGCTTTTCAGATTAACAGAAAAAGGGGATTGACAAAGAAAAGAAAAGTGTTCAAAACCATAGGACAATGACCTTTATGTCACCTGCTGTCAAAAATCTAGACGATCTCAAAAAAGTATAAGTATGCTTCCTCAACAATTTAAGGAGGTTAAGATATATTCAATCTTACATAAATCATTTAACTTCTCAGGTCTCAGTTTCTTCATCAGTAGGACAAACAATTTAGCTCTAAAATCCACTTCAGCTCTAAATCAGTGATTTTTATGATGATGTGTGATAAGGTGGGGTTATGGACATATAAGGGAGAGAATCAATCTGGCAAAATCCTATTGCATTTTGGGATATATGATGCCTCTGAGGAGCAGTAGTTATAATAATTAACCATTCAGAATACTGTGATTATGCCCTTGGTAAGTATGGGAGAGACAATAGGAAACCTTAGGGATTTAGAAGGATTCCACATTTGCCTTCAAGGCTTTTCCATGTCTTGCCATCTTGTTAACATTCTTGTGTACCCATTCATTTTGTCTCTGTGGTCAGGGCTGCAGGCCATGCTGGGATGATTTATCCCATCACCATTTTTCTTCTAGCACAGCAATTCTCAATTTAGAGACCTGTTTCATGCTGTTCTCTTTAATTAGAATTAATTGATTTATACTTCCGAGGTTTCTAATCAGCCTAGATGAGGCATTATACATTAGAAACAGAAACATGGTTAGTGGATAATTGAAATTGGATTCTCTTAATAAGTAATGAGTTTATTTTGGGGAGGGATTCACAATAAATATGAATTTCATGCTAATTTATGGAATACTAATTGCTATGAAGAGAATGATTAAAATTCCACTGTATAGATCACAAATGTGAGAATACATAAGCAGTAGGAACTAGGGAGAAACAAAGATTTGGGCATTGGAGATGAGCCAAGTGATGATAGCACCTTCTATTTGACAAAGCTGATGACTTCTGGGGAAAGAAAAGTCAGTCTCTGAAGGAGTTCTCCATCACTTGGAGACTGAAAAATGACAGGGAACCATGCACAGAATCTAGAACAAGTCCAACAAATCTATCACATTCACTTATAAAAAGAAATGGAGTTACTCTTCTTAATGAAGGGATCTTGTCCTTGAAGCCACAAAGCCTGTACCAATAACAAGAAGTCATTCATTACAGTGCAGAGCAAGTATGTAGCCTACACAAGTGTAAGAAGGAATACCAATATACTTTCATCTTGAAGTCAAGATCATCAAGTATAACATCTTCAAAAAATATATAGCATTATACAGTAATGATACATTGAACTGTCATGGCCCCAGAGCAATTTTTGATGTAAGTGAAATTTTCAGATTAATGAAACTTATCCATTTGATGGATGGAAGGATTTTTCCTTAAAATGTTAATCATTTGGAGTAATTTTTTTTTTCTAAACTATGTGGAACACAGTCCTATCTTTTAAAAGCAGGTGCCTAACATATAGCAGATACTATATTGATGCTTCATAAATTTAGTTGAATTAAGTCCCTGATCTTTAGGAGCTTAATGTAGTCTAGTTGTGGGTTATGACACAAACACGGATAGCTATAATATAAAGTATAATCTGATAAATGGATAGAAAATATGTAAACAGAGAAACAAGGAAGCCACAAAGTGCAGAATGTCTATGGGAGATAGGGAATGTTCCTTTTTGGTTGAAACATGCTGTACTTGGTGGGAATGATTTGAAATAACAATTCAATTATGGAGTGGTGACACATTATGAAGAACCTTGAATGCCAAGAAATAAAGTTTGAATTTATGTGATTTAACCACATTGACACGCAAGAAATATTCTTTTGGCAGAAGTATGAAAGGGTGAAAGAGGGAATAACAATACTGGAGGTGGAAGACTTTTCCTTGATTGTAATCCTACAATACTCTGTTTATTCCCTTATAGTCATACAGTTAGCTGTCACTTTGAACTGCTAGAAAAAAGTCAGTTCTCTAAGATCTACATATTTTATGATCTGAGAAACTGTATAGTCACACTTGTTAGAGTTTTTTGTAAGATAAAATAGACCATGATGGTCTTTCCTATTAAATAAAGTTTATGAGCCTTAGCATAAAGTTCAAGAACTTTTTGATATCAACTTCAAGGATCTATTTTTCATATTAAATCAAATCCCTGCCCAGCTGCTTTTCATCTTTTGTTTTTGGAGAAGTAAACATTTCAATACTACCATTGTTTTTATAAATGGAATATCAAATGATTGCTCCATGGCTCCACTCACTCTCTTTATTACTCCCCAAATAACAGTTCATTTCTTTGGCCACTTGCTCCTGTATGTGGACTCTTTTCATTATAATATAAGCTACTTGAGGGTAGAAAATGACTCATTTTTTTTAAATCCCCAACGCTTTGCATTTTCCTGGAATGTTGTAGGTATTCCATAAGTTTTTTTTTTTTCCTCCACTTTTTCTTTATTAATTATTAAACCCAGACAGAAAAGAAGCTATATTTTATCTCATTATTACAAAATTCTTCAAAGATATGACAGAAAAGCTGAGCAAGAAGTTTTTTACATTGTCTTATGCCCAAGAGGCATACATACTTTTACAATCATTTGGCCTCTTTAGAACAGGAAAGTACTCAGGTCCTCTTATCAAATAGCTCAACCATGCATGTTCACAAATATACCCTCTGAGTGAAAGCAGGTCAAAAGACCCAGTGATGTGAAGCAGGGATGACTTTTCCAGAATGGATGTCTCCAGAAGGCCTGGAAAGAATTGTTCAGAAGGAAAGCTCTCTTTTCCTATAGCAAATCTCAACCTTTGGAAGGAAATCAAGAAAGGAAACCAGGCAAGTGTGATCTTTAATCACAAGGAAATAGACAACAAGTGTTATGAAGCCAACGGCAGTAAAAACAACAGAACAATGGAAACAGTAGAAGGCTATTTTTGTTAGGATTGTACAATCGATTGCAGTTGGAAGACCTCCCTGCATTCCTTGCCCTCCTTCCTTCTGTCCTCCACCCTAGAGGGCATAGAATTTTCCTGTAAGAAATGATTTTAAATAAGGTTAATCTTTTCTGCTTCATCATCAAGACTGACTTGAAATATGTGTATTAGAAATATGAAATATATAAATAAAATTTAAATTATAAATGTCATTATGTGCTTATTAAAAATGTTAAAGTTTGGAGCAGTGTTATTTTGGGGATTAGCCCTTTAGGAGAAGATGGGAAAAAATTAACTGGGACCTTCCGATTACAGTTGTGTCTGTCCTTTCTGCAGTTTGGTCCAGATGGCCTCATTGCATAAATTTCTATTCAGCTAAGAAAGATTGGATCACTCATGACAGTTTTAAATTCTTAGCATGATGCCCAAAGAGAAGAACATTCTGAAATGTCAGGCAAAAAGAAAAAATAATAAAAATCCTACATGATCTAATTGCTGGTAACACCATTGTCACCAAAATGACACTGACCTTTGGGAAACTGACTATTGCTTTGGGAATTTCCTCCCCAAAGAATCGTAAAACTTTCTGACTTTTAGAAGAATTCTCCCAAGAGGTGTTTGGTAGCCCATATAATTTTGACATTAGACCTTCCAAGAGAAGGTCACCATTCTCTCTGTAGAAAGATACAATATAAGATGATATTGAGTCTTGGTTCCTTCTAAACCATACCAATACTCCATACCATCTTTTTTTTTTCCTTTCTAGCTCTCATCTTTTTTCTTTAGAATTTAAGTTCCTTGAGGGCTGGCCAGGGGTGTTTTACTTACTTGTGTAGGAGATTCTGAAGAAGGAAATGGCAAACTATTCCAGTTTCTCTGCCAATCATACCCTAAATGGGGTGGTGTTTTGGGGCCATGACTGGAAATGACTAAACTGTAATAACAACAAAATATGGAGATTCCTCAAAGTAAGGATCCCAAGACCTTTCCAGAGAATAAATCACCCCACTTAAATTCTTTTAACTGGAGATCAAAAAACCAGAAAGGAAGATTTAAAAGTTCATTCAGAAAACAGGATAGATAGAAGATAAAAAGTTTAATTAGCATCAGCATGGGGTAGTTGACAGATGAATAGCAATGACACTGACCAAATGGCAATCATATATAAAAAGGGTTTTTAAATAATCTTAGGGCAATATCACATGGCAAAGATGGGTTAAATCTTAGAGTTTTAAGATTTTTCCAGGACCAGATATGTTTCAGTGAGGTAAAGTTTTCTTTTTAGAAATTTCATTTGAATGTTCTGTTTGAGCAGGAGATCTCCAAGCTAGTGAAGGCATCACTTTAATTCACGATCAGTCAAAATCATCTTGACTTTGCCAGCATTTGGCTCTCTATTTACAGTGTAGCTCTGTTTCTCTGGCCTCAAAAGTTACTTTATCTGGGTAGATGTTTTCCCCAAACTCACAATACATCATTTTTAAATTTAATTGAATGCTTCTTCTACATTGATTAATGTATCCTTAGTGCTTAGGACAAATCATTACACATACTAAGTTCTTGATAGTCTATCTATTCTTTTATCTATTATCTATCATCTATCTATCTATCTATTTATTTAATTTAAGGACATTAAATAATTTGTGGCTGAAACTTTTTTGTATTTATGCATGTATGTGTGTACGTGTGGGTATGTAAGTGGGTGTGCATGTGAGTGTGTATGTGGTATGTGTGTGTGTATGTGCCTGTGAGTGTGTATGGTGTGTGTGTGTGTGTGTGTGTGTGTGTGTGTGTGTTATCCCTAGAACCTGAAAAGTAAAACATGAGTTTGGGGACAGGCAAGTAGGACAGGTAGAGGAAGGAAAAAGTTATGTTTTCCACATAGGTGGTAGATTGTTCCTTCTTTCTTTATAAATAGTGTTTCCTTTTCTTTGAAAGATTACTTTACTTCAATTCTTGTGATCATAGACTGATAATCCACCATGGTTTGGGGAGTATAATGTCGAATGGAAATGGGAAAGGAGGGTGTAATGCTGTCTTGATCAAAACTTGATGTAAAATCAACAAACAATAACATTCTGTAGCATTTTTTTTAAAAGCCATTACTAATGTCAACTCCAGGTACTCTTATCATATGATCAAAGGATTTATAAATAAAGGGGACTTGAAAGATTATTTCTAATCTTTAGGTGTTTTTAAAAGAAAGAATCCTGTGGCCCACAGAGAATAAATCAACTTCTCAGAGTCACATGGCTAATATCCATCAAAATCACAATTCAAAACCATATCCTTTTACATCAAATCCATAATTAATCTTTGACTTAGTCTTTACAATGATAAGATAGTTTGAAGGTCTGAAATAGAGTAAGGGGATTCAACAAAACAATTTTAAAAATGGGTTGTCCTTCAAAATGGAGGTGGACTAAAATGATATCATTATGTTGGGGTCAGTGTACAATATATCTGACTAGCTGATTAGACCTACATGAGCTTGGAAGACTCTGCCATAAGGCAGGCACAAATAGTCAACAGGAACATTTGGAATGAAGATATTTCCAAATTTGCATGCTCTTCACAGGAGTCAATTGTTAAGAATAATATGTGAAAAATATACTCTTGGGCTTAGACTTATCCCCCTTTTTAATTTAAATAGAAAATTTAATGATCATTTACTAAATGCTCACAATGTGAAAAGTCAGTCAGTGAATAAATGATTATTAAATGCTTATTATGTGTCAGGCTGGCACTGTATTTAGTACTGGGGATACAAAGACAATCCCTATCTTAAGGAGCCTACAATCTAGTCGGAAAGACAACAGACAAAAGGAAGGTGAAAGGGGGTCAAGGTCAAAGGAAGCAAATGACCATGATAGGATGAAGTCAAAAAAAAATGTTCTGGATGATAGTAAATGAAGCAAAACTGTGCTAAAGTCCTTCCTTTAATAGAGGCCCTGGAGACCAAGGTCCTGCCCTCCAATCAGAGGGACAATAGGTATCCTAAGCTACCAGACATATCAGAGAGATACTCCATACCAGCCCCGCCATAATTTCAGAGGACTCAAACTTTTCAAGTGAATTAGAGGTAAAATAACCATATGTAAATAAGGACTGGTGGTAAATTACTCAGAAACATTTTAAAGTAATTAAAAAATAAAGTCATTGATCAATTTGGAAAGAGTTAAGGCCATTGGATGGAATGAAGTGATACCATCAAAGAAATATGTTGAGACTAGCTAAAGAAACACAATTACATTCTGTGAGTTTTCTATAAAAAGTAGTTTGTAACACACTCAAGTGCCTGGTAGCCTATAGTAAAGAGCAGTTTCAAAAAACAAAACAAAACAAAACAAAACAAAAAAACCAAAACAACACTTGAGAGGGAATCTAGTGGAGGTACGGGGAGGAGAGGGATAGTTATCTGTTTTCTCCCTTTCACAACTTATAACCAGAGAAAAAACTTTTTGGACTTTAGAAGGCTGGAAGATTTGAATCTCTCATTGATATGCAGCTGTGACTGGCTTGCAATGACTGTATCAGGAAGAGAGAACCAAGCTAGACTCATTGTGCAAAGGTAACTTTAGAACTTTACATAGACACTAGCAGAAAGGTTACACCATACCTAAGGGTAATATCCTGGGGTCTCCTGCAAAAACAAAACAAAACCAAAAACCCCAACCTCAAATTCTTGGTTTTGATCCAAAAATAGGTGTCAAAAGAGTTTTCCTTTGGAAACTGGGAATTATCAGGAAGGAAATTTAAAGCCAAGGAGTTGTATATATTCAAGTGAATGGAAAACAAGTTCCTAAAACATGAATGATTGGATCATGAATTCAAGTAGCTATTTTTCAGAGTTCTCTCCAGAAGTGGATTTTCGCAATGATCCTAATTGCCTCTCACTGACAACAAAAGGTCTGCCCAGGTAGACTGAGTAATAGCACTCTGAAACAATAAAATGAAAACTTTGAGAAAATGAGGAAGCTAATTTAAAATAAATATTTTTATTTATTTCTATACTTCACAAAGAAACACTACTTTTCTGTTTTTTGGGCAAATGTAAGAATGTCCTACTCATTGAAACTGAATGATAACTTTGGAGGAAGCATGATTTATTGGATAGAGAGCTTGCCTCATTGGGTTTGATGTTTACATCTGACATAAACTGGATGTGTCATGCTAGGAAAGTTAATTAGTGTACATTAAATCCTGGTCAAATGGTTAAGAATCTTAATTTGTAGAACTAATGCCTGTGCCTTGGTAGAGAGATTTTGCTCATCTGGCACATCCCAATAAGAATTAAAATATGGGCCCAGTCCAAACTAAATCCAAGATAACAACAACAAAAAATCTAAGGGCAGCAAAGATTCTCTAGTGTAGAATATAATAATCCCCATTTACCATGTTTTCTCTCTCTCTTTTTTATTTTTAGTATTAACTATCTTTATTATCAGCTGCTAGAGCAAGTCTGACACAAAGAAAAATCATAAGGCTATATATATATATATATATATATATATATATATATATATATATATATATATCTCAAAAGTAGAACAAAGATAATAGTAAGTAATGTATACATAAGAAATAATTCATTTTAATTTTTACCTAAGAGTTAAACTTATGTTATTGCCAGAGTTTTGAACTTAGAGGGATTTTAGGTCTAATGTTTTCCAATACAATCATTTTGGACATGTGAAGATAATTCAAGAATGATTAAAGGGCTTTGCCCAAGCTTCCAACTTATCTTCTCATATCAAATTGAACATTTTTTCACTAAATAATCTATTCATTTTTATATATTATTATTATTTGTTTTTCTCAAATGTTTCAATAATTTGAAGAAAGGTAACATTCAATGAAAATAAGTTAGTAATTAGTTTTAGTAATACTAATTGCAAATTTGTCAAAGAAAATTTTAGAACCAAGCTGCTGAAGGTTAGAACTAGATAGGCAATGTGCTCTCTAATTATAATAGCGATTCTTTTCTCCTGGACTTCAGTAGCAGCTATAGTTTTATTTTGTGAGCAGCTATTTTTTTATTAAAGCTTTTTATTTGCAAAACATATGTATGGGTAATTTTTCAACATTGACCCTTGCAAAGCTTTTTGTTACAAATTTCCCCCCCCCCAAATTCCCACCCCTCCCCTAGATGGCAAGAAGTCTAATACATGTTAATTATGTTAAAATACTTGACAAATTGAATATGTGTATACATATTTTTACAGTTATCTTGCTGTGCAAGAAAAAATCAGATTTACAAGAAAAAAAATTTGAGAAGGGAAATATAATGCAAGCAAACATCAATAGAGAGTATAAAAATGTTATGTTGTATTCCACATTTCATATCCCTCTTTCTGGGTGTATATGGCTTTCTTCATCACTAAACAATTGGAACTGGTTTGAAACATTTCATTGTTGAAGAGAGCCATGTCCATCAGAATTGATTGTTATATAGTATTGTTGTTGCCATGTATAATGATCTCCTGGTTCTGCTGATTTCACTAAGCATCAGTTCATGCAAGTCTCTCCAGGCCTCTCTGAAATCATCCTGTTTTACCATGTATTCTCAAAATGAGATGGAGAAGCTATTAATCATCTCTTCAGGCATTTCCCATCTTAACAAAAGAATCATGATAATTCCCCTTTTCTGAGTATGAAGACTTTTGCCTGAACCTACAATCTGGAGTTCTTTTCCAATCAAAAAGCTTGACAGGTTTTGGTGTCAGGTTATTAATACTTGTGGTATTATTTAGTGCAATACCAGATTTGTTGCTTGGCTGGAGGTTTGTACAGCCTAGATAGTTTTATTAAATAACAGATGGTTTGGAAATTGTCTGCAGTAGGGGTTCAAACCTAGAAGGCAGGAAAAAAATAGTGACTTGCCTTAGCTCTTCCCAAAGCCCCTTCAAACTCTTTTAAAAATGTATGAAAAATTATGGTATATGAATGTTATGGAATATTATTGCTCTGTGAGAAACGACCAGCAGGATGATTTCAGAGAGGCCTGGAGAGACTTACATGAACTGATGCTGAGTGAAATGAGCAGAACCAGGAGATCATTATACATGGCAACAACAATACTATATGAGGATCAGTTCTAAGGGACATTACTCTCTTCAACAATGAAATGCTTCAAACCAATTCCAATTGTTCAGTGAAGAAAGCCATATATACCCAGAGAGAGGGATGTGAAATGTGGACCACAACATAACATTTTCATGTTCTCTATTGAGGTTTGCTTGCATTGTATTTCCTTTATCGGATTATTCTTTCTTGTAGATACGATTTCTCCTGCACAAAAAAAATGATGCAATAACTATACATATATTCGATTTCTTAAGTATTGTGACATAATTATCATGTAGTGGATATCCTGCCATCTAGGGGAGGGGTGGGGAGTAGGGGGGAAAAATTTGTAACAGAAAGCTTTGTAAGGGTTAATGTTTAGGAATTACCCATACATATGTTTTGCAAATAAAAAGTATTAATAAATAAATAAATGTATGAAAAAAAAAACTAGCCATAGACAAAATCTCACATCCTCTACCAAGATAAGGTCAAAATTGATTCATAATTGAGACATAAAGGGTGATACTATAAACCAAGAAGCGTAAGGAATATTTACTTGTCAGCTCTTTGGAGAAAAGAGGAATTTATGTTGAAAAAAAAAGATAGAAAACATTATGATTTACTAAATTTGATTACATTTGATTACATTAAATTAAAAAAGGGTTTGAACAATAACAACCAATACAGTCAAAATTAGAAGAAAAGCAGAAAGCTGAGAGACAATTTTTAGAGCCAGCATTTCTCATAAAGGTCTCATTTCTAAAAATAAAGAGAACTGAGTCAAATTTGTAAGAACAAAAGTCATTACCCAATTGATAAATGATCAAAGGATATGAATAGACAATTTTTAGATGAAGTAATAAATTAAAGCCATCTCTACTCATATGAAAAAGTGCTCTAAATCACTATTGATCAGAGAAATGCAAATTAAAATAACTCTGAGATACCACTTCATACAAATATGAAGCTTCTAGACTGATTTTAAGTGAAAAAATCCACAATATCTGGAGGACAACACATTTCTAGAAGAAGATACCCTGGGAGAACTTCAAAAAAGGTCAGTTTTAATTGGGCAGGGGGGTGGTCTGCTGAACCCAGACTGCAGCACAGGGATACCGGGGCAGGGAGCTAGAGCAGGGAGCTGGAACAGGAGTCGCTAAGATGGATATTTAATGATATAGGTGAATTTCACTTATTTTAATGAAAAGGCCAGATATGAACAAAAAATTTGACTTCCAAACACAGAACTCAAGAGAAGGATAAAAAAGTAAAAAGGAAAGAACTCTGGAGAACTATACTTCTACTAGCGGTATACTTAAAGAATGGGGATACAATTTGATTTTACTTTGAGAATATGAAAAAGAACCTAGAGGTAGAAGAGATATCATACTGGGAAAAAGAGGGAAAAGGAAGTAAAATAAGGTTTAAAAAGGAAGATAAAAATAAGGTATTGGGTGAACAGATCCAACTGTTCTGGAGAGCAATTTGGAACTATGCTCAAAAAGTTATCAAGCTGTGCATACCCTTTGACCCAGCAGTGTTTCTATTGGCTTATATCCCAAAGAGATCTTAGAGGAGGGAAAGGGACTCACATATGCAAAAATGTTTGTGGCAGCCCTTTTTGTAGTGGCTAGAAACTGGAAACTGAATGGATGCCCATCAATTGGAGAGTGGCTGAATAAATTATGGGATATGAATGTCATGGAATATTATTATTCTGTAAGAAACGACCAGCAGGATGATTTCAGAGAGCCTGGAGAGACTTGCATGAACTGATGCTGAGTGAGATGAGCAGAACCAGGAGATCATTATACACGGCAACAACAAGACTATATGATGATCAATTCTGATGCACTCTCTTCAGCAACGAGATGATTCAAACCAGTTCCAGTTGTTCAATGATGAAGAAAGCCATCTACACCCAGAGAGAGGACTGTGGGAACTGAGTGTGGACCACAACATAGCATTTTCACTCTTTCTGCTTGCATTTTGTTTTCTTTCTCAGATTTTTTTCTTTCCTTCTTGATCCATTTTTTCTTGTTCAGCAAGATAACTGTGTAAATATGTTTATTAATATTGGATTTAACATATATTTTAACATATTTAACATTTATTGGACTACTTGCCATCTAGGGAAGGGGGTAGGGGGAAGGAGGGGATAATTTGGAACAGAAAGTTTTGCAAGGGTCAATGTTGAAAAATTACCCATGCATATGTTTTGTAAATAAAAAACAAAAAAGAAAAAAGAAACACTAATAGCTAGCATAGAAAAAATGATTGTATGAATCTTTACATGTGTTTGGAAAAAAATAAAATACTATTGAAAGAAAAAAATTAAAATTGATATGTAGGGAACAATAAACTTGATTTTGTAGTAGATATTAGACAGTTATCAAAAGAGGAAATTAAAGCTTCAGTAGTGACATGAAAGAATGCTCCAAATCACCATTGATTAGAGAATTGCAAATTAAAATAATTCTGAGATTACGCCTTTCAGATAGGTACACTAGTGTACCTCTGATAGAGTTCTGAACTGATCCAAGCATTTCAGATAAAAATTTGGAGCTATGCCCAAAAGACTATAAAGTTGCAAATACCTCAAAGGATATATAACCTGGTCTATATGCTAGAGAGATCAAAGAAAAGGTAAAATGACATATTCATATAAAAAACCCATAGGAACTTTTTTATGATGGCAAAGAATTGCAAATTGAGGGGATGCCCATCAGTTAAGAAATGGCTGAACAAGTTTTGGTATATGATTGTGATATATAAAAAGTAGATAGTTTTTTTTTAAATCTTTGAAAATTTATATGTACTAATGCAAAGTGAATTTAGCAGAACTAAAAGAACTAGAATGATAACAATATTGTAATAGTTATGTACAAGAATAATGATATTGTACAGTGATCAAGTGTGGAAGATTTAGTTATCCTGATCAAGATCATGACAAGAGAGTTCTAGAGAACCCATAATGAAAAATACCATTCACTTTCTAAGAGAAAACTGATGAATTCTTAAGGAGAGACTGAACCATAATTTTTAAACCTTATTTTTCTTGCCTTTTTTTTAAACAACATGGCTAATATGGAAATGTTTTCCTTAACTTCACAAGTATAATTGATATCATGTTTGCTTTCTCAATGGGTAGGAGAAGAATGGGAAGAAGGGAGCTGATTTAGAGATTAATATTTTAAACCATTAACATTACAAATAGATAAATATGTGCATAAACACACACACACACATATATATGTACATGTGTACATGTGTGTTGGTAGAGAAAGTTTTTTTTTTCCTGATAAGATGAAATTGAAGTTCATGTTAACTTGCTCCTCAACAAGCACCATATTCTTTTAGCTTTCCCTAGCATATTATTTTTTTTCTTATCTTTTCTTTTTTCTCTTTTAAGGTCTTCAAAGTAATTAATAAGAATAATATTTCTATAGCTTCTGATTTCTTTGTGATTTATTTACTCCCTTTATGACCCTCAAAGATACTAGAGCTCTGATAGGATACTTGTAAACTTCTCTTGAATTAGAATACTAACACTTCATTGTTATGCAGTTCCTTACAATTGCTCAAATGTACTCACTCTTTCCAAATCCTGAATTTGCATTTTGTGATATGTACTCTACTCTGGTCTCTTCAGTATTAAGACCTAAAAGTCTTCTCTTTCAATAAGAGTGCATTGGTTTTCTATAAAAATGACACACAGACTTGTCAAATAAGTTATTAATGGTTGAAAGCCTTCACATTTGATCCTTGGTGTTTGCATTCTTTCTGGATTTTTGAAGCATTTTTTTCTGTGACCTGAACAGGCAATTACATTTCTTGGAGGTTTTCCTTTGGGGGTTTCTTTCAGTGAAAAACCGATGAAGTTTTGCTCTTTTTATTTACCAACTTATTTTAATAGGTCTGAATATTTTTGATTTATAATTTTTTAAAAGATAGTATCTTGGGGTTTTTTATGATTAAGGTTTTCTGGTAACCTGAGGATGCTTAGATTATTTCTTTTTGGCCTGTTTTCTAACTCATTTGTTTTAGGTAGAAAATGTTATATTTTATTGCATTTTCCCCATTATTTTAATTTTGTTTTAGCATTTTAAAATGTTTTCATATGGTCATTGATTTAATTACTTAAATAAATTTTTGCACCTTCTGAACTAATTTGTTTGCTTTCCTTCCAATGATTTCTTATATACATCTATTTTTTTCTTCTTTTCTTTAGAACTCTCATTTGGTTTAAATGATTATTTTTTAAATTCCTGCTTCATGTCTTCCAGGAATTCCAGTGAAGCTTATTGCATATATGTGAATTTCTTTGAGGGTATTGTATATGATTTGCAATTATTTTCTTCCTCTGACTTTGTTTCTTGCAAGTCTTTTTTTTTAATTAATTAATTTATTTTTTATTTGCAAAAAAACATATGTATGGGTAATTCTTCAAAATTAACCCTTACAAGAGACTTCCTTCCGGGGGTGGAGCCATGGTGGTGGAGATCAGACAGGAGTCTCTGTAACCTCCTCTAACCTCTCCTCAAACCAACAACATATGAAGCCTCTAGACTGATTCTGAAGCAAAAAAATCCACAATATCTGGAGAACAACACGATTCTAGAAGAAGATACTCTGGAAGAACCTCAAAACAGGTCTGTTTTAATTGGGCAGGGGGTGGCCTACTGAACCCAGACTGCAGCACAGGGAGACCGGGGCAGGGAGCTGGAGCAGGGAGCTGGAATAGGAGTCGGAACAGGAGTGGGAGCGTTGTGCTTTTCACACACCTGGGAGTCTTCTGCAGGCCTCTTGGAACAATTTGTCCTGATTGTGAGCAGGTGGTTTGGAGGGTCTACCTTTTGAGGGGGATAGATTGTGAACCACTGAACCCCTGATGAGCATCAGACCTAGCTGCCATTACACAGCACCTTAAAGCAATCAATCAAACAACAGGACTGATCAGCACCAGAAATAATTCAATTAGCAGAACCGCCCCAGGGTGAACTAAAGCAGAACTGCCCAGGCCCTGACATAATTCAATCAGCAGAACTGCCCAGTTCCTGAAATAACTCAATCAGCAGAACTGCCCCAGGGCAAATTAAAGCAGCTGTCCCACCTTTGCCCTAAACAGACCTCACACCTTTAAAAAAAAATGAATAAAAAACCAAAAAGAGCTCTCACCATAGACAACTTTTATGGAGAGAGGGAAGAACAGACCTCAAATCCTGAGGCCCCTAAAGGTAAAGCAACTCCAGAAAAAGCCCCAAAGAGAGACATAAATTGGTCTCCATGTCACAAGGCTTTCTTTGAAGATTGCATAAAAAATCTTAAAAGAGAGTTAGAAGAAACATGGGGAAACGAAATGAGATCACTGCAAAATAAAATAGAAAAATTGGAAAAAGAATGCAATGAACAAAAAAATGTAATTGGTCAATTGCAAAAGGAACTAAAAACAGTAACTGAAGAAAATAAGACATTAAAAATTAGAATCGAACAATTGGAAATGAATGACTCATCAAGACTTCAAGAATCAGTTGAACAAAAACAAAAAAATGAAAAGATAGAGAAAAACATGAAATATCTCCTAGGAAAAACAACTGACCTGGAAAATAAATCTAGGAGAGACAATCTAAGGATTATAGGGCTTCCTGAAAGCCATGATGAAAAAAAGAACCTGGACACTATATTCCAGGAAATCATAAAAGAAAACTGCCCTGATATTTTACACCCAGAAGGCAAAATACTCTTTGAAACAATCCGCCGATCACCTCCTGAAAGAAACCCCAAAATTAAGTCCCCCAGAAAT